>JABUQX010088496.1:37500-46262 GCA_015478945.1 Trachelipus rathkii
AATGATTTATTTATTCATTACGTATTAATAGACTTCATAATTAAAAACAAATACTAAATACATAATAGTTGTAGAATGTCTACTAGACAGTACTGTATGTGACAGTACATGCATTAGTAAAGATCCAAAATGCGCGTACTGCGCGTATGTAATCAATTCAGTTGTATATATAATTATATATATATATATATATATATATTAATATTAATATACATATATATATATATTATATATTATAATAGTATATATAATATAATATTATATATATATAATTATATATATATTAATATATATATATTATATATATTATATACATATACATAATATATAGTATATAGTATATAACTATATATATTAAAATTATAAATATATAACTATATATATTCAACTTCCAATATTATAAAATATAACAATTCTTTTTTATTTAAGTGAGATAATACTGAATAAAACTTCGATAATAACAAATATAAATACGCCACAAATAAATCTAAAAAACTCCCATTTTCTCGTATAATCCACTTAGGAGCATTGTTCTATATGATATATATATATATAATACACGACATATTTAACAAATAATTACTCTATCATAGGTTATATATATAATACGTCAATTGATAAAGATAAAATATCTTAGATTAAGAATATATTTGATAGATCTTAAGACGTTACGTTATTTGTAAAGATATGCAAATGATAAAATTTAAATACTCAGCAAGATAACTCTAGATTTATTAGAATTCATGTTTTAAGCAACATCATTCGATTTTAATGTAAGGTAAGATTATTGATATATAAGTATTATAAATTTGCTTTCCGTTCAACTAATAAATAATTCGTTAAATGTAGAAATTATATAAGTACCCTAATATAATTAATTTATAATATATATTATATTATATATATATATTATATATATATATTATAATTAATATATATATATTAATTAATATATATATTTATTATATATAAATATATATATTAATTAATTATATATATATATTATATATAATATATATATATATATATATATATATCATATTTTATAATATATATATATATATATCATATAATATAATATATATATATATATATATATATGTATATATTAATTATATATATATATATATATAAATATATATATATAATATATTATAATATATAATATATATAATATATATATATATATAATATATTATATACTATATAATAATATATATATATATTATATATATATTAATAATATTAATATATATATATATAATATATATATATTATATTATATACAATTATATATATATACTATACTATATATATTATTATTAATTAATATATATATATATATATATAATAATATATATATATATATATATTAACGGTATGTATTTATAATATCAGGTGACGTATATTATTAGAGTAGTGACTACCTGGAGTACGGTAGGCTTCCTACCTCAAATATCTTTTTACGTGTATTTTACTTAAAATAAATGAAATTTAAATAATATTGTTAAAATATAATATACTTAATTATTAAATAAATATTTATATATAAAAGATAAAAAATAGAAGTATTAATTTTAGCACAGTCATTAAATCTAAAAGCTATAGAATCAGCACAGTAAATCTAGAAGTCTCATAGATTAATTATATAATATTAATGGATATAGTTCTTTCATTTTGAGAAAATGTACTTCGCCTCCTAGCGTTTCTGAATTAGGCTTAGGGTATAAGTGTGATAAGGAGAGATGCGTTTTTGACGACAACTCGGTACGAACACAATATATGATCATTCTTAATACAACTACTATAATCTTATATAGAAAAGGGCTCAGGTTTTGCACTATACTCATGTCCCATACTTTACTAAAAATCGTGAATAAAACTAGTATATGAAATCTCACATTTGATCAGTTTGTATCTACATTTACTAATATAATATAATATGAACCTGATTAAAATCATGATAACGCTAATAAATGTGTTTGAGACTTATAATTGATTAGACAAATTATAGAGTATTGAAAAATATATTTGAATAATACGATGTAGAGTACTGATTGTTCTTATAAGATAATTTGAAATAATATAATTATATTTTAAATTTATTAAATATTTATAAAAATTTTAATTATAATTAAGTTAATTTAACTAATTATCATCATTAATTAAACATAAAATAATTATTGAAAATTATCAATTTGGGTATAAAACTATCGATCAGTTTGTACATTATATAATGAACTGATATAGCAGAAAAAAACACTTAAAAAATAAAACTTAAACCTATAAAACTTTACTCTCAGCTTTTAATTTTAAAATAAAATTGAATAAGCCTAAGAATTACTCAATTATTGGTAATGTGCATTTAAATATATATAATAATAATTTTTAGTTAAAATATATGATAAACCATAATAATAAGTTATAACTCAGAGCACTCCTTGTTTCATACACAATGTATTAATGTCATTGTATAGGCCTCCTTCACTTATATAATTATTAAAATATTTTTCGATGTTTTAATATTAAGCTATATATATATATATATTATTATTACGTATATATATATATATAATATTAATATATATATATATATATATATATATATATAATATATATTATAATATATATTATATTTATATAAAATAACTTATATATTATATATATATAATAAGTTATTTAATTATGATATATTATATATATATTAATATATATATTATATTTATATATAATAAATCAATATATAATATATATATATATTAATATATATATCTAATATATACTATATATATATATATAATATTAATAATATATAAATACTATATATATACTTAAACATAATATTTAAACTCATGCTACTTAACCCAAGTGTATATTCTTTCAACGTACGCCATACTGATATATTTATATTAATTAATATATATATAATAATATATAATATATATAATATATATATTTATATGATACCACCACTCAATTAATACTTAATAATATTATATATATATATATTATTAATATAGTTATATATATATATATATACTTATATATAATATATATTATATTATATATTTATTGGAGTGAAGTGTTTGCAGAGGTAATGATGAAGTGAGGGAGAGGTATGATGAGCTGGAAATTGAATGTGAGAAATAGGATAGTGATCACTAGTAATTGGGAATATGAACATGATTTACTATTTGCGTATATGATGATGCTGATATCTTAATTCCTTGTGGTTGGGGATTGCCACGAAGCAAAATCTCTTTAACAGACTTAGGATTGTGTATCGGTTATTATTAGAATGTAAATCAATGATGTGTTGTAAGGGCAGTGTTTGTGGACAGGTTAAAATAAGCGTATTCCACATATTTAATGAGTTAAATCCACCGTAAGAGTAAAGTGTTAGTGTTTGAGGGAGGCAGGGAAAACAGCGGATAATAAGAGTGATGGAGTTAGAGATTCTCTAAGAGCCATAAACAGTCATCAGCGTAGAACGTGTAACCTGTTAGAATACTTGAGGAAAGCCTATAACGTACACGAGGCTTATCATATTATATGTAGGTGGATGCGAGTCTTTAATGCCTCAATTATTAACGGAGATCTCAGCACCAGCTTATATAAGAGAAGGACGGGATGCGAAGGAAGATATAGTACTTAATACAATTCAATATTGGAGTGAGAGAAGGGACATTTAGTAAGTAAGCATTGTGCTAAGTAGGTATTGAGCGGATCTATAGGAGAAAGGCTGATATATTTTAATACCACATGTAAACTCAAGAGTAAATACAGTATACTAGTTTGTGATTAACATTTATTGTGATGTATCAGTGACTATATATTAATATCAGTCACATATATAAAGGTACTATGATCATATTGGGTGAGGTGTATGAAACATTGTAGGTGTGAACCTTCGAATGTCATAAGGTCCAAGAAGTGAACTAATTGAGATAATGATGTTATTGAAGAATGAATAGCGTTGAGGAGCGAGTTATTATATAATTAATCAACTATTATTGTTGGCGTAGATTAGTTCATGTAAAAAAAATGATGAACGAGAGATCATGAAACTAATGTTATCGAGCCCATACCTGTCAACCAGTGTAAGAACTACTTTAAAACTTCCGTCGGATTTTTTGAGGGCTTTATTACGCATTTTGAGAGCTTAATTAAATTCGTGATGAGAATAGATATAATTAGATATTGTACTTGCGTAAATTTTTTTTGATAATCAAGTTTTTTACGATTATCAATGAATCGACTGAATGACGAGTACGGAATGTTAGATGGTTTGGACATCTGGTGAATAAGAGATAATGGTAAGAGTCAAGAGATAGTTTGGTTAGGAGAGTTGGAGTGGACGGGATATAGGTGAGTATGATATTAGTAGAAGAGATAAAGGAAGAGGGTGAGTAGAGACCTAGAAGTGCCAAGGTGGTAATGGATTAGGTAATAAAGGAAATGTTGGTAGAGAGAGAGGGTATAGTGAGGGTGTGAAAGAATTATATATAATACGATATATATACGGGTGTTGGCTAGAGAGATAGAATATGTAAATGGGGAGTATATGTAGCTAGTGAGGGCGAGATTGTAAAGCGGTAAATATGTATTATAGGGAAGTACTGCCATCAGTTAACCCACCTACCCCGTCATTTTTGCCTAGGGAATATAAGGTTGACCTTGTAAAATTATATAATATTAATAATTAATAATAATTAAATATATATATATATTATATATTATATATTAATATAAGTTATATATATATATATATATATTAATATATATTATTATATATATATATATATATATATAATATATAATAACAATATATGAGCATGTCATAGGTGTGAAAAGAATTATAAATAATAATGTATAGTGAGTAATACTTCTGGGGATTAGATGAGTACTACGTATTAGAGATATAGCTTGTGAGATGGTGTGAGAATAGGGTGTTAAACATTGATAGAGTAATAAAATGTAAAAGTATAAATTGATTGAGTAATGGTTTTCGTAGCATGTGTGAGGATAAATGATAATTGTAATGTGAAGAAATCGGTTTTGGTTTAAAGAACGGATTGATATAGTAGTATAGAGTTTGTGTTGGGAACCGACCGCGTACTTAGATAGTAACCGATAAGAGAAAGTGGATTGGAGTCGGTTAGAACGAATGTTACTGAAGTGATGACAAGTAAATGTGAGAGTATTTAGAGTACATAGATAAAGTGATGATAGAGAATTATAAGTGCTATGATATTAAGGAGAGAATTATAGGCGTGAGGTTATTTTTTTATGGGGGTACTATGGTTATATATATAAATTACCATTATTAATAATTATTTTTAGTTGGATCCCCACCTTAGGGCCAGGGAACTTGAGTTAATCCCCTTACTCCATATAGATCTAATCTACATATGTGAGTACGGATCTCTCATCACATAATATCGTCTGCATTTAATCAATCGCTCATTTCTTTTTTATCTTTTTAGCTTTTTACTTAATTTTATTTATTTTTCATTCTTTATTTTTTATGATATTTCCATATTTTTTATATTTTATTTTTTTTAGATAATTTTGTGGCTCTTTGTTATCAATTTTATTTTCCACATTGTTTTTTTATTTTAGATATTTCTTAAATCTTATAGACTGCGATCCATAGATGCCTACCTATAACTGAGGTATGTGAGATTTTCTCGTCTGGTGGATACGAGCTCTCACTAATATATAATTTTGTACATACTGAGGCTTTTTACTCTTTCCTCGAGCTCTGCTTTGCCACTGTTATCCTATACTACTCTTTATCATTTTATCCGTATCTCTAATGTAGCGCACCTTACTCACCCCTCAATCTTAGGGGCCAATAAGAGGTAAAAGATAAGAAGATAGAAATAGGACTACATTGTAAATGAAACCTATACTATATATATTTAATATATATATATTATTATTATATAATATGATATGTATATCATCAGTTATATACTCTCTAGTAATAAAGTTATATATTTCACGAAACAGGTTGCATCTCTAGTAATGAGGGTATAAAATCTCAAGTAATGAGGGTATAGCGTCTCTAGTAATGATGGTATAAAATCTCTATATATGTACTCTCATAATAGATAATGATATAATGATTAAATTATAATTATAGATAATATAATAATAATATAACGTTAATGACAATTAAATCAATATAAATTATTTTATATATTATTATTAAATTTTATAGTATGGGCCATAAATAGAAATATAAAGAACATTTAAGTAATTTAATTGGATTATATTTATTATTTAGCTAATATTTTATATACCATCTCTGACATTATATTATTAATAATATATATATATATATATATATATATTATATATTATATTAACTATATATATATATATATATAATATATATAATTAATATATATAATATATAATATATATTATATTATTATATATATATATATTATATGATCTGTTCTCCTATTAATGGCTGGTTCCAGTTCCACATTATGTAGATATAATTTAATGAGCTCACTATAAATAGACTAATTATATAAATATCGTGTTACAATATTATTACTATATGTGCAATAAGGATACTGACTAACTACAGAAATAAGTTGGTACTCCATGGAGGAGCTAATTACAATGGTACTACGTGGGTCTTAATTAAACCAAATAATTCCAACCACATCTTGACATCGTCCTAAAACAATACAGACCTAATAAGCCATATAAATGAGTCTGTAAAAATTGGCAATCGTAGGAGCATCTATGATTTTGTGAGAGACAGACAGACGGAGGTGCAGAGACACTTAGAGAAAGAGACAAGTAAGAGAGAGAAAGAAGACAGAGTAACATAGTGAGAATATAAAATATGAAAAGATAGAGGACAGAAGATAATTTATTTTACATGTTTTTATAATATTAGGGTCTCTCATCATTTAGAACTAATACTATAACTAATTATTTCAATGCATTGGAATTATGATATTGTGACAATTGTTTCCCTTATGGAGGCCTTGAAAGACCTAAAGGATGGAGAAACATACTTAGAAAAAATAATCTATGACTCATCTCAATATGTAGAATTATATATATATATATTATTCAGTGGCGTAGCTAGATGTTTTTACATGAAAAAAAATCTATCCAACAATTGAATATAAACTCAAACCAGTCCAATTTCTATCAGCATACGCAGATTGGGTGAAACGATGGGATGAGTTGTAAAGAAGAATTGCGCATATAGATATTACAAACCTATTTTAGGCATCAAAGCCTTAAATATTTTAAATTATAATTATATATAAATATATAATATATTAATATATATATATATTATATTATATTAATATATATATATTATATATATTAATATTAATATATATAATATATAATATATTATATATAATCATTATATATATATATATATATTATATATAATATAATATTATATTTATTATATTATATAATTTATATTATATATATCTTATTACGTATTTTATTATTTTATATATATAAATTAGAATATTAAGTTACAATAATATAAATATAAAATAAATTATAATAAATATAATATAAATATAAATTAATTTGAAGATTAATTAATAAATTATGCAATGCGGTGAAATAATAAATACGTAGCCTTTACAAAGAATTAATAGTAAAATATTATATTTAAAATAAATAAATACCCCACTAATATTATAAGCTAAACAACGCCAACGAAGAGGCAGGCGCTCGCTTGTCTTTAATATCATTGCCAAATAAAGGATATAATTGTATTTCAGCTACCGCGTAGCTAAGTGTAAGGCAAGTTATATATATATATGTCAGTATAATTTAAGGTCATAGGTCAAAATCAATATAATAGTATCATTTATTTGTAATTCTTTATACGATTATAGTAGTTTAAAATTTTCTACTTATGTAGTAGTTTCTTATTATTGTATTAACATTTTTTTATTAATTCGTTTGTATGTTTTTATTCTTTTTAAACTATTTAATTATTTTTTTTTCATTAAAAATATAGATAGATAGATAACTGCCCTACCCAGCCTATCCCTTAACTACTCCTATATATATTTAATATTATATATATATATTATATTATATATATATATATATAATATATGTTATATGTATATATATATATATTATAATGTATATATATATATATAATATATATATATATAATATAATAATTATATATATTATATATATATTATAATATATATATATATAATATGTATATATAATATATATATATTAATATATATATATATATATATATATATATATTAATATATAATATATATATTAATATTAATATATATATATAATATATTAATTATATATTATGGGCCGCTCGTTTATTAGTAGTACAATAATAAATATATTTAGGGGTAGGGGGGCATAATTTATATATTTATATAGATTATAATATATATATTAATATTATTATATATAGTATATATATATATTATATATATAATATATTATATATATGATATATATAATATATATATATATATTCATAATTATATGTAGACACTTTTTCGTAAATTTATTGTTGTTTAGAGTTAATATATTTAGTGAGTAGCTACTTCTATCGAATATATAATGGACTTATTATATATTATATATTATATATTATATAATATATATATATATATAATGCTCTATATAAGTGATATATATATGATCTTGGATTTATAGCGTATTTCAAAGTTTTTTAGTAGAATAGATATAATAAACGATAATCCCGA
>JABUQX010088497.1:0-29855 GCA_015478945.1 Trachelipus rathkii
TTTTGATTGCCATCTTTATATATATCCTATATTATATTATAACTATTATTTATATATTATTATATTATTATACTAATATACTATGTCCCTTGCTCCTAAAAAAAAAATAGCTCAATATTGTTATTTTATTTATTTATTTTTATTTTTTTTTTTTTACATTTTCCTAACTAAAATTTACATTTAGATTCCAAAAAGTGTATTCTTTCTTCGGCTGGTAGCTTATGTTGTAGTTTTGAGATTTATTTTTTCAGTTTCCCCAATAAAATTTTGTTCCAAGGATTCAACAATGTATTCCTATTTTTCCCTGTAGCTATTTTAGTTTTTTTGAGACATGGATCGATGATAGTTGTGGCTTTAAATCAAATATCACCTATATATATATAATATAGCTCATATATCTCTATATATTTATATATATATTAGTATATATATATATATTTATTATTATAATATATATATATATATATATTAATATATTATATATATCATATATATATTATATATACTCATATATATATATATATATATTTATATTATTATATTAAACTTATGATTTTCATGTGTTCATTGAAAAATGTTTTTTTTTTTAATTGTCTTTTTTCATATATTGTTGTATATGATAGCTACTGGTTATTAATTATCATTAATTTGATAAAGATAAGGAAGATACGAAATTTGAAAATATTAAAAATTTATAATAACGTAAGCATAAACGTTGGTCATCTTCTGTGCATGAGAAGAAAACGTCATTTTAGTGCTTAGGTTCTCAGTTAAAGAATTTAGGTACGTGGTTTTTAATAATGTTTCTGGGAATATACGGTTCGTAACTTGTTTTTTTTTCAGGGTATATGGATTCCTGTGTAATACATAAACATATCATAAACCTGAACTTAGAGGGCAGTAATCCCACCTAACCTTTATGGATCCGCACGATTCGCAGTAAAAATCAATGCTAAACTATGTGGATCCACGTTGCCAGGTAAAAACTCAATCTAATTCTATAGTGGATCGACGATGCAGTAAATTTTGACCTAAACCTACATGGATCTGCTTTGCCGTACACAATGTTCTTTTTTTTTTTTTTTTTTTTGGCTAAGATTTTTGACACAGTAAATATCCCTAGAGACAGTCACGCCTGTCCATGATCTGTTTCCAAACGTACGACTGTAGTTACAAAAATAAAAGTACGATATTATAAATAATACTATTGTTTATTTTGGTATTTGATATTTTTTTTGAGTCCTATTTCCATGAAATTTATTGTTAGCATTCAATATTGAAAAAAAAATAAAAAAATAAATTTCTTAGATGTAGACTCAGAGGACCCTATATATAATTATATATTATATATATATATATATATATATATATATATATACTATAACTATATATATTATATATTATATATATATATGGGCGTAGGCAGGGGGGGAAGGGGGGCACTTGCCCCCAATAAAAAAATAAATAAAAACTGAATAAAATATGTTTGCCAGACGAATTGTTTTTAAAGGTTTTCTAGTAGAAAAACTGAAAAAGATACATTCAAAGTAGTAAATTACTGATTACTAACGTATTATAAACATACATTTTTAATATATTTAAAATATGTTTTTTTCGATTTCATATTGGCTTTGAAGTCAACTAGCTGTGTGCTTTATACAGTTAGCTTCTTCAGACAGTATTCTCCGCTTGAACTCTCAGTAATCGATAGCATTTGGCGGCTGATAAATTGCTGCTATATATATATATATATATATATATATATATATATATATATATAATATATATATATATATATATATATAATATATATATATATATATATATATATATATATATTATATATATATATATATTATATATATATCAGAGGCGAACTCCTGCACTCGTGCTTACTCGTGCTCAGCAACGATAACATTATAGAAGTTATCTTATTTTTACAAATTTTATAATATTAGTCAATACAATTTTCTTATTTTTTTACATTTAAATTACATACATAAATTATAAAAGATTTATGACTTATAATTAAAACGAAAAATTATAAAGTATAAACCTCCTATTAAATAACCGCTTTTAACCATTTAAAAATGGAGGCATCTTCTGCTTTCAAAGAGAAGAGCGGGGAACGTTCGGACGGTCCCGGGATTCTGATATTTGCAGTACACAAATTTGTTTTATGAAATAGTGTTTTTATAATAAATACATGTTTACAATACTATACATTAATAATTATACTTTTTAACAAATGATTTTATAAATAAATAAATTTAAACTTTAAATCAACTTAAATACTTAACAATAATGGAAGTTTAATTTTTAATTATATCGTTATTATAATTATTATAAAATAATTATAAATATTATCGCTAACCATGAACAACCAAAGCAAACGTTTTAAATACATCAGAAAACTTTTTTAGCAGGAATATCTCAAAGTATATATATATATATATTTTATATATTATACATATTATAACCATTTAATATACTATATTATTATATATATATTATATAGTATATATTAATATATAATATATATATATATGTTATTATATATATATAAATAGAGAGAGAGAAAGAGAGAGAGAGAACGAGAGAGAGAAAGAGAGAGAGATCACGAGTAGTAAAAAGTGTTACTGGAGTCGCCACTGAATTATATATATTATATTTAGGTATTATATATATTATATATATATATAATATATATTTAATCTACTATACTGGTCAATAGTATATATATAATAATATTATATATATATATTATATAAATATATATATTTATATATATATATATATTATATATATTATATATATATATATATATATATACTATAATACTATATATATATATATATAATATATATAATATATTTATATATATATATATATATATATATTTATGTGAAATTTTTCTCCAATTGTTAATTACGACTCGGCACACAGGGCAAATAAGGAGTCTTCTACATCAAAGTTTTATTTTGCCACACTGGTGGACTTCTAACCATTAATTAGATCCAGCAAAAATGCCTAAAAAACATTATATAAAATTAGAGACATATAATGGGAATAATATAAAACTCGTTAACCATACAATTAATTAAACACTTTTATAATGCTGACAATTTTCCATATGTAGCAGTTCTGAAGATGTTTACATAATGATTCTTTTGTAATTAACATTTACATGTATTTATATTTTTTATAATAACAATCTCATTTTACTCTTTATAATTTAAAAACGTGTTATGAATAGTAGATTATTTTTTAAACTCTTTAATATAATTAAATTGATCATACATGTTTCTTACCTCTACTTATACAAATTCTTTCCTTACACAGAGTGGAGTTCTCTCATTCCTAAATGGCTGCGAGAAACTGTTACATCCAGCATTAAAAAATAAATTTAAAAGATAACTGTAAATAGAAGTTTAAAACTAATACATACGTATATATAATTATATGGCATATAATTATATAATAAATATATATATTTATATAGTATGTATATATAATATATATATATATACTATATATTATGCTATATATATATATATAAAATATATATATATATATATATATATATATATATATATATAATATATATATATATATATATATATATATATATATATATATATATATATATATATATATATATATATTATATTATGAACCTATTATATACATATCATTTATATTACTATATAATGGTGAATTCGAGCATAGCTACGAATTGAGATTTACTAAGCACTTTATTACTATGACTGTGCAAACTTCACACACACACGTATAAATAAGTAAGGTATATAATATATAATATTTTATATATATAACATATATACTATATATATTTAAATATACTATACTACGTAGTATATATATATTATCTATATATATTATATAGTATTATATATATATATCTCACTGTATATTCTATATATATATATATTTGTTTTGAAGCATAGGGCTCGATAGTTTAACATCCATATCACAATCACAAAAACATCGCTCGATAAGTTTGACATCAGTCACAGGGTAACTGACGCGGGCTTCACTTGTTAACTAGGGAAACGACTAAAGCGTCCCTCTCATTTACAGGCCATAACCCTGCAAGTATTGCGTTGGCTGTAAGCGAAGGATTCTTATAAGATGCACCATTCTATTATTGTTCATGAATGCCATACGCATATAGCCATAATTATGTTTATGCATTTGAATTATAAAAGTATTGTGAGGTTGCAATTACGATAAAGGTCTCTCACTTAGAGAGAATCTTTTAACGTTAAAGATTGATTTCATATTAGAATGACGTACTTGGTTTTCCAGAAGAGGTAATAGCTTCGAGGTTTAGGAAGAGGCATAGGAGGTTTTGGAGAAAAGACAAGCGTTGGACAGGAGCTGGGAACTGGTTGAGATCTTATCTGAACCAGGTTGTTTTAAAGGTGTAATCTTCAAGGTGTTTAATTGTATTCGAACAATTGGTGTTGATGGCCTGAAGTTGGAATGCCTTTCAGTTGTGTTTGTGACCGTGTTCGGCATTACACATTTGCAAAGGAGTAATCTTTAGTCCAAACGAAATACGCGATGACCAAGAACTATAATGAAAAAGATCGTGCCAGAAGTTCCTCCTCCAATATATGGGATGAATTTAATTTGTGGAAAGTACGGTGTGAAAGGGTGCATTGTTTGATTTAATTGATCCAGTCTTTCGATTCGCAGTGAATCTCTTTTTAAAGTTTGTTAAAAACTTGGGGAAACAAGACAGTCAGAAATTTTTAGGGGTAAAAGCAAGTGAGATAAAGAAGTTGATAAACGTGATCAGAGTACGACAATTAAAAAGAAAGGGTAAATTTTCTCTCTAGTGAATAAGGATATCTAAACTGCAAACTTAGAAGTTAGATGAAGGCGCATCCATGCGGGATAGTAAAGACATAGTCATAGACATGCTTTGGTATAGGTTGTGGTTTCTCACAATGCAATATCGCAAGCCCTAGTTTTTTCTGAAAAAGTTAAATAAGGGTGAAATGGTTCCTGAAAGTGACAGTATAAGGTTTTCTACAGACTTGGTCATTCTAACGATAGGGCAAGTGTGATAAAGTCATTGGTTGAAATTCAATGATTAAGCTAGTAGACCAAGACTGATCATCAATGGAAGCAAACACTTGGGACTGAGGGCAAACTGCTAGTTGACCTAAATGTCTACAAAGATCGTGTGCTGATTCTTTAAGGGTAATTTGTTATTTTCGATTACCGTAACTTCACAAAGAAGTAATTATTTGGGTCGTTGTACATGACTCGGGAACTAGTGATTTCTGTTTATTAAGGAAGGTAGCGGGGTAGGAAAAAGATAATTATATTGTTTGTATGAAGACGAAATTTTCTAATTGAGACTAAAAGGATTAGAGTTGATTAGTTCATATTAGTGGCTAGCGTTAGATTGATAGTCCAAGAGTAAGGTTTACAGAAAGTTTGGTTATGGGTTTTTTGTTTCTAGAGATGACTGTGGGTAGTTTTACGTTTCTTTTGTTCATTTCTAGTACAAAAGGTAATAAGAAGATGGGGGAAAAAAGTTGTGAAAAACCATTTGTTATTTTGTTTTTTGGCAAAGTTGGATGTGGAATTTAATCACCAATTGGTGGTATTTGGTGTATATTCTGACCGGTTTGTTTCATATTTTAAGATTTTATTAACGCCTGGATAACTGCCCATTCCTGGTTTATTATATTGTGCGTTGCACTTAAGCTACTTTGAAATTCTCAATTAACTTTCGTAAGCTATCCCTAAAATTTATTAAAGTACGAGTATTCGCTTTCAACTGTTCTTTTAGTTCAGTAATCAATAAGTTTGAGGTAGAGGCATAATTACCTAAGATGTTGATCTTCTTACGAAGCAGTTTCACCTGTTTGTCTGTAGCCGTGCCAAAAAGAATGTTGAGGAGGACGTCTCCTCCAAATTCAAAAGCGGCTCGCTTTCTTTTTTGATCGTGCTGAGATTTCCAAGGTAGTTCACTTACTTCGTTCAATTCTGGGCTATGTAACTTTTACTCGAATGGTGAAAAAGTTTTAAATTCATTGGTGTGGCTCTCTTTTGATGTGGTTTGAATACATTTAGAAACATGGTTTTCGAACGCATGGTATTATAATGATTCTTTGACGTTTGTGACCAGTTTTAGTCGTCATTGATGATAGTTCTCTTTAATGTCGGAAGGACATTCTAAGGAGATTATTAGATCGAGGTATCCTTCTATGAAGTTGACTTCTCCTGTACGATATAGAACTAAACCAGGTAGAATCTTAGTTTCTTCTTTTTCATTGATGAGGTTGCTTTGGCATGTTGATACGATGATGAGTAGCAACAAAGCTGGTATTCCGAAATTCATTTCTGAATATTTATACTTTAAAGTACTTACTTGAGTTTTTGATAAATTTAAAGGTCGCCTATGTTTAAATAATATTTTAAAATTAATTGGTTAGTTAAAGCGTTCGCGTTTTATTAACTAAACTAAACTAAATGATTTCTTAACTATAATCGAGTTAGTTGACTTAAAATCTAAATGTGGGAGTTTTTTAAACTCAACGTTGTATACGTCTTAATACTTAATTGTTTATTTACTAGTTGGTTATATTACTTACTTACTTACTTTTACTTATTTTTTTTATTTTTCTCAATAGAAAAGTTTTTTGGATTTTCTATTTTGTATTTTTTTTTTTTTTTGTTATTAAAAAATTTTTTTTTGCCCCTTTTTCTGAGAGTGAAACATATTTTTAAAATAATTTCAGTGTCCTGAAATAAAATGAGTAAAACTATAACTGATCAGGCTATATCTATGAAATTAATCTAGTTTAAGACCTATCGAATCTACATCTAAGTTCTAAGATTAGATTTCTTAAGAATATATACTAATCCAAGCTAGTTTTTCTTAAATTTATGACGATCGTCGTCTAATCCAGTCTAATTTTCCTAATCCACTAAGTATTTCTTAACTAAGAGAAAAAAATTTTTTAGTACAGACGCGAAGCGAAATGTACTTTCATCATGTCCTTAAAATTAAAAGTATCCTTCTTAGACTAACAGAATAAGAAAGAATATCCTAAATAACTAAACGAAATTTTTTCTTAAACTCTGGAATATACAAAAGTTATATACAAAGATTGGTTATGAAATTAGTAAGCCAGGATGGCCAAATACCAAGGTTTTCCCTCCTCGGACTGTGGTGTTCAAATCCAATTCGACAGGCGGAGGCTGGACAGGAGTCTTCGCTGTAGTCTCCGTGTTGTCACTTGCCTCGGGCTGTTGTTGCAAAGCTTGTTCCTTCATCCTTGTTTGACTTCTGGTTACTCGGGGTGTAGAATCCCTAGGACAGTGAACAGCATTATGGGGCCGGTAAGTAAGGGGTTCCTGCTTTCTTGTTATTTTGGGAATGAAATTCCTTAGTGAGATGAATCTACGACCCGGGGGGATTTTATTTTGGGTAGTGGCCATTTCTTTTCCTGGGGCGTTGGAGATTTTCACAGGGGAATTCGTTTCTTGGAGGGGTTCCACAATAGGCTCCATACACCTCACCTTTGTGTGCTGGTGGCTCCTGGGAAACTTCTTTGAGTAGGGTTTTCTGGGAAATTCTTGCTTGAACTAGGGGATAAAGATGGTCTAAACTCCTTTCTCTGCAACCGTTTGGGTTGGAAGTTTTTGGGAAGTCAATTCTTGGAGTGGAACACTTAAATTCACTGTCTGGACGCGCTCTTCCGACAACTACATCGCTATATCTTCTTCTTTCTACAATCTCATCGCTAAATCTTCTTTCTTCCACGGGTTTACTTTCTCTTACGGGTTCCACCGGGGTCGGTGGTTGCACGGGAGTCGGATGGCTTTCCAAGAATTCGTACTACTCGGTACCGGCTGAGGTGGGGGGATAGAGTAGGAGTTGTAGTATTCTTGTTGAGATTGTGGGGGATGTTGTGAATTGGAAAGTAGCTGTGTCCGGACTGAATTTGTGGCGTTATGGGAATTTAATAAATGAATATTGGGAGAATTTGAATCTGTGGCAGGAGAGGTTCTTGCACTTCATTCTACTTCTTCTATTTTCTTCGTCTTCCTTACTTCTTCGTCTTCTTCTACTTCTTCGTCTTCTTCCTCCTCTTCTTCTTCTCTCTCAGAAGGGACTCTTGGGCCACTTCTCTGTTGTCTTTCCTCAATTCTTTCCTTTTTTTGTTCTTTGGAGCTTAAAAATTTCTTCCACTAGCGTGGGGATTTTCCAAACTTCATCATTCATAAAGTCAAAATGTGACTCAGTGAACTTTTCTGCAGGAATCACCTTGGCGTTGTCCAATGGACGGAAGGGGTCGGCCTGATTCTATAACAATACACATCAGTTTGTTAGGTCCCAAACATCGGACAATAATATATGGCCTTCAAACTTGGGACATAACTTGAACTTTGATGGGGTGGTTTGACTGCTCTAATAAAGACGTAATCTCCGATTTTGATACTCTCTTGCTTGGCCCTTATTCATGTTAGTTGCTAACAAAGTCTTTTGTGTTTTCCGCTTCTAACTCTCTCTTAGCCAAATCTCTTATAATAATTTTGGATCCTCTCTACTATCGTAATCTACTTCATCCGAAACGAATCTCATTTCTCATGTCTTATTCACAAATTGGTGATTATTACGTATCAGGCATCTCGTAAGTGAAGCTTTTTTATTAAACCATGTAAGAGGATAGTGGGTTGAGAAGACCCTATAGAATCCGATATATCGCGGGAATTGATAGCGTATTTGGTGCAAAAGCTAAGGTATTTATCCCAGTCTCGGTGATTGGCATTCACGTAATGTCGCAAGAAAGATTCAATGTCGGCATTTATTCTTTCTACAACACCATTTTGGGAGGCTTTGTAAGGCAAAATTTCTACCTTCTTTATTCTCCACGCCTTACATAAGTCCTTAAATACCTGGCTCGTAAATTCCAATGCGTTATCAGAGACCAGCAGTTGAGGGGCACTATGTCTACATATGACCCTCTCTTGCAGTGCTCTGGCACATTCCTGGCTCGTTCTAGTCTTGCAAGGCACTAATTCAACATACCGTGTTAAAACGTCGCGAAATACTAAGATGTATTTGGCTCCTGATCCTGTACAAGCGGGCAGTTTTCCAATACTGTCAACATGAACGCGTGAAAAAGGTGTGTACGGCAGTGGCCATCGACTGATCTCTGCGGTAGGGGGTCTAGGACCCTTAGTTCTAGCGCATGACACACATTGACTACAATATTCCTTGACTAACTTTTGGATACCAGGAAAATAGTATTTTTCCTCTACCCTCTTTTCAGTTCTTTGCTCCCCCTCCGTTCGCTAGCTAACGAAGCGGTGGCATTGGCTATCACGTTTCTGTAATTTCTATACTGGTCCCGGAACGTGTACAAATAGGGTTTTGCTTCCACAGCGTAATGTAAGATGCCTTTTTACTAAGATGTGTGGTTATGTGGTTTGGGAATTCTCTTCGCGCCATTCTACCAATTCCCTACACGGGGACACTCCTTCTCCTGTTCTTTATGAAAATTTTTTTCCCCGACTCAAAGCGAAATCTATTCGAGGGAATTTCTGTACTTTCTACTTCCTTAACCAGGAACACATTAGATGCCGGCATGCCCTCATCAGATAGTCTGGCACATTATTCTTTCTTTTTTATACACGATGGTGGGGAGAAACTGTTTACTTAAGTAGGATTCCATCTCGCTAACCGCCCTGTCTGTATGTTTATTTCGGAAATAAAGGCAGAGAGGTTGGTTGTCAGTGAGGATTAGTTACTTTATAGCCGACAGATGGTTTGTTCTGTAAACTTCGTGCCGAAGCAGAACTCCACGGCCAAACATTCCTTTTATTGTATCATAGTTTAACTCACTACCTCTGAGTGTCCGGGACACGAAAGATAGCGGTTTCTCTCTCCCTTCATCTGTTAGTTGGTACAACACTCCCCCTATTTCCGTAATTACTGGCATCTGTGTTCACGAAGAATTCCTTGCTGTAAATCAGGGAAAGTTAGTTTGTTGGGTCTGCACACCACTAATTTCTCTTCAAAGTGTCGAAGCTGCTGTTTGTTTATCTTTCGTCCAAAGGAAATTGGGACATTTCTTCTTTATCTAAATCATTACAAAGGTTGTGCCGCCGCAGCGAAGTCCTTTATGAGGAAGCTGAAAATAACTGAAGAACCCAAGCAAACTCTGTGTCTCCTTCACCTTGTAGAGGGACGAACTTTTTCAATTGTTTCTCACCTTTGGCCTGGATTGGCTAAAATTCCAATGTCTTTCCTATCTTTGAATCCAGGTAATTAAACTGACGACTTGTTAGAAAGCTATCACTTTGGCAGTTTTTTATTCTTAGCTTATTTTCTCTGAAAGCAGCGAGCACTTTTCTCAAATTTTTCAAATTAGTGTACTCGTTTTGTCACGTCCTGCCTAGCACCATATACGTCGTCTAGGTTAGACTTGCGCTAACAGGCCCTAACGACAGATGGTTCAACGGCCATTGTCAAATCGTGCGGGCATAATGCTAGGTAGCGCGTTCTATGTTGGCCGAACATCCAATACGAGTGGGTACCCACAGGCCCTTCCGGGTCCTAAACGCCATCAGCTTTTGTGTCTCCTCCTCTATCTCTAAAGCATTGTATGCATCTAATAAATCTACGGATGTAAATACGTAATTTCCCTAAGGGATGTAAAAATCCGTCGATCGATTTAGGCAGAAGGAAACACGTCTGGGACCTTGTTGTGAGTTTGAGGTATCCTGTATTCCAAACACACTCTTGGTTTTGTGCTGTTCTTTTTAGCCACCACCAGTAACGGTGACGAGTGGGGGCTGTATCCTGCCTTGATGTAACCCTTTTTCAACGCTGAATCGGTGAAATCATCTATGTCCTGCAAATACCGGTGTGGTAATCTGTATTGTTTACGGAAGATGACCTTAGGGGCATCAGGTAACAGCTCAATCTTAAATTTCTGAAGCGGACAGACTGGGACAGCATCATCATCTAGTGGCCAATACATTCGTGGTAGTCATTGAGGAGCTCTAACACAATTCCTTCATGTACTCTGGCAATTTTCGCGAAGACAATTGTTTTTTTTTCATGTTTCTTCTTTGACATCTTCTCTTCAATAATTTCTTTGTACACTCGCCTTAACTCTGTCTTCGTAAGACCTTTTGAGCATGTGGCTACATTGGCAGACACTGTTCTCTGGTGTCCTCTATCGTCGGTGCTTCTTCTGATCTGTTTGCTAATAATCGGATACCCTTCTCCTAGATACACACCTTTCTCCAAACAAAACAATTGATCACTCAAATTTATATAACTGAGGATAACTGTGTTATCCCTCACCGGACTAATTGTATTCGCGACATACAATGGTCCTTTGGTGAAAGCGGGTGTCACTATGCACTTCCGCTCCAGTTCAAAATCATCTTGAGTTTCAGGTCGGAGTTTTAGATATCCGCATGAGTTACTAGGCAAAACAGTCATCTCAATTACTTTTAACTTTATCTTAATTTCTTCATCCATCATCAAATGGCCATCTTCTTCATGGTCATCGCTCTCCAAAACTTCCAAATCTTCGGATTGGCCCAAATTTTCTTCCAAATTCGAGGGGGTGTGCTTGAGTTTGGGTCTGGCTCCTTTTTGAACAGTGCGGTGATGAGTGAGGGGTGGGTTCATGACGCCCACTCTGTCCCTTTTCATCGTGTCTGTCTCAATTTGAGCTTCTCCGTTCAAGGCAATTTCCCTATCTCTTTTTCCATGTCTAGGTTCTTGCTGCCTAGGCAAATTTCGCGCTGACGAGGCTGTCCCCCCCCCCCTGGGATGCAGACAGATTGCTCTTCCGATAGGAATGAGAATTAACCGCGGCGTGTACGTTTCTAACTGACCAGTGCGGCCTCCCTTATGAGAAAGATGCTTTCCGCGTAATGCGTACGTTTTAACTGGCCAGGCGGCCTCCCTATGAGAAAGATGCTTTTCCGCGTTGCGTACGTTTTTTTACTTGGCAAGGCGGCCTCCCTATGGAAAAGATGCTTATCCGCAGCATGTGCGGGTGGTTTAGCGGGAAAAAAAAAAAAAATTTTGGTTTGAATCCTTAGTTTTCTCCCCCTTCTAGGCCCTCGGGCCTGGGGCGACTGCTCTCCTTTTTCTTGAGGTCTCTTATTCGTTTAAGATTCCCATCAGAAAATTCTCTAACCAAATAAATTCCTTGTGGATCGACAAAGATCGGAATGTCTACCTCTCTATCTTCCTTGATAGACATTTTTGCAGAAAAGAAGTTCAAAGTTATGGGAATGTTTTAGAACATCAAACATTGGCCTACCCAATTAAGATATCCCATAGCTGTTCTCTCCGTCCATCTATATTCAAACACTTGGAAAGTGGTGAGGTAGTCGTTTCTTAATGCAGTTTGCGAAGGTATCTGGCTGTATTTTCTTCCCTTTATTTCGTTGGTCTTAACTGTTCACGTTTTCCCTGTAACTACTAAATCGTGATCTTGACGGAGGGCTACTTTAAAGTTTCCCTCTTTTTCCAATTGCTTGAGCCGAGCCGCCGGGCGGTGACAATACTGACGCTGCTTCCAGTGTCAACCAAGACTTTGGTCTTCGCCTCCGTACTACTCAAAGATGGAGCAAGGTAGACATTCGTGTAAAAGTGTCGTCCCAGCCTAAAAGATTGCTGTACGACTTCTTTCCTTTTCTCCTTAACTTCCCATTTCTTCGCTCTGTCTTTAAACTTTCTTTTCACACGTCTCCTCTCTTTGCCCGACTCTAAAAATTTTCTTTCTCTATCCTACCCTGAGGATGAGAAAGTTCTCCTTCATACATCCCATCACCATACTCCACTTCTTCATTCACCTCAACATCTCTCGGCTGGCTCTCTGCCATATATACCTCTCTGTGTTAGTCCTTTTACTTCTCCACCTTGTGAGGCTTGTAAGTCCTTCCTTTTCTTTGGAAAGTTCTCTGGGGCCCTCGCTGGCTCTGGGTGTAAGACCTTGCTTTCGCTCTTATCCTTTGTCATAATTTTCAATTGCTATTGTTATGGAGTGACATCAGCGGGGTTTCTTGGGGTAGGTTCTCCCAGGGCGGTAGTCTCCTCGACAAATTAGGTTGTGATCCCCTTCGATGGTTTGCCTTACATTCTTGGCAATAGGGCAGTCCCCAACGACATGCTTTGGACGAGTGTCCCACTGATTCACAAAAGAAGCACACATAGTGTTCTCTCAACTCTTGGGCGGACATCTTCCTTAGGTGCTTATATCTCGGTGTATTTTACCATAACCCCGTTTCAACCTTCTTCTCTTTTCTTTGAAAAGTATTATTCGGGCTTTACCTCATCTCTCCTCCTTTGAGGAGTGTAATTGGGTCTCACCTCTTCCCCCTCCCTTCTCCTCATACCTTGGCTTATAAAATGGTTCCTGTTGTCCCTGTACTGATTATTAACCCAACTCCTCTGTCTATTCTTCGCGATTCGCTCTTCTGGCCAAAGGCATCTGGCGTGGTGCCGAACTCATTTGGCCTTTCTTTCTCATCTTTTTAATAAAGCTCCATTTGAAATTTGAGATAACTTGTCTATCAATTCATTCCAAACTCATCTCTGTATCAAATACCCTAAGGATTCTTTTCACGTATCTTCTCCATTCTCTTCTTTCATTCACATGTTTGGATATGTATCTTTCCAGTAACGTAAGAGTTTATACTGCCTTTGAGTTGAACATTGCTTTTATATCTAGATCGTGAAGGCGCTCTGGTATTATATATAATCGTTCTTTTCAACTCTAACATCAAAATCAGTCGAAGATTGATCTCTCTCTCTATTGATACTCCTAAAAAAGGTCCCAACCAGAGTTCGAAGATCGTTTTCTTTTCGTCGGCCTGTAGATAAGTTTTTTAAAAATGTGCGAGAAATTTATCTTACTAAGGTCTGGTGATATTTTATAAAACTATTTCTTCGGAGAACGTATTTTCCCTGGCTTCACTGTTCGGATCTGATGATATATGCAGACTTGGCCAAAAAGTGATACTTTTGACTTTTCAGTTAAGGGTTCCTAAAGCAATCTAGCTTTTCATTCAAAGAAGTGACGAAGTCTGGGTATAAGATCCCTTTCCATATTCTTGTCTTAAGATGTTTGCCAAATAATTTCAAATTTTCGGGAATCGTTGGAAAAGCTGTATTAAACAGATTAGTTGGGTAATAAGGGACTCCCATTGGTTGTGGAGGCATATAAGGGTAACCTTGCCATGCTCCAGGGTAAGGATGTGGTTGGTTAGGCATGGGATGTGGTTGGTTAGGCATGGGATGTGGTTGGTTAGGCATGGTATAATTACCAGGTGGCATGCCTGTATAATAGAGAGGTGGGGGTTTATCGTCCCCGTTGGTAAAACCCATAATTTTGAGTATTCTGTCTCTGCCTGGAGCACCTTTCGTTGGTGTTACCACGTTCCCATAACTCCTCCTGTGAGGACGCTTGCTTGTTGTTGAGCAGCGTTAGGTCCAGCAGGGGTTTGGACCGATCCTGTAGCTTGGTTCTGGATCGTTGGGGGGCCGTCGGGTCCCCATGGGGAGGTGTTCGGTATTTCTGCACCTTCCCACTTGCTTTCATTGAGGTTGTGTGGTTCGAATCCGCCCCAATTATTCTACTTTGAATCTTCTTTTTAAACAGGTAGTGTCAACAGTAAGCACAGGCTTAAGCTGTTAGATTCAAGTATTGTCCTAAGCAACCGCTTTATTTGCATGTATGGGTGAGAGTGTCGAACCCACTTCCGTTGGGGGAGGGGCTCCTTCCCTTACTACTTGGGATGGTCCTGGCTCAAGAGAGCGGTGTAGGGGTTCCTGACGGAGCCTTGGGTCCAAAGGAGTTCAGGCATAGGGTACGTCCCTAGGGGGTTCCTGTCCCCCTTTTCCTTGGTCACGAGCGTTTCATTCTGCCGCCCCCCCTCCTTTGCCTGAGGATCAAATGACCTTCGTCATTCTCATCTCCATTCCTCTTCGAGATTCTCTTTCATCTTCTCCTTCGTCAGCAGCACTTATCTCCTTATCCTCTGAAATCGGTTTCTCGCCATTTTGTTTTTTTTCGTATCACAAAATAATATAAATATGTCGGTTACACTGCTTAACTATTTCTACTGTAGGGTGCCTCCAAACAGCAAGGTTTAACTAAGATGTTGGACTGTAAATATAGGCTTGCGACCTTCCGTGTTACTACTATAAGCACCCCTAATACCTTATAGTGATATATATATATACTAGTATCTATATATATAAGGTGTGTTGTGTGCTTTAAGGTCAAGGGTAATTAAAATATATGAGATGGCCTTAACTACTATATATATTACTTATTAATATATATATATTATATATATATATAATATTATCAGTATAGTTTATATATATATATATATATATATATATATATATATATATATTATTTATATGTATATATATATATATATGATAGAATTTTACTAAATTGCGAAAAATAGTTGTAGGGGCCCCAACTACTTTCAACCGCACAGTGTCAAACTGTTGGTGGAACAAAACTCATAAAGAAAAAATGTTGGTCCGCTGCTCTCGCATGCTACTATTTTACTACTTAAAACTATCTTTTACTAACTAATGCCGATGTTTAGGACACCAAAACCGATTGGTGCTCGTAAACAGAAATCTTATAAAATTTTTCAAAATTTTCTGGTCTCCTATAATATTTATTAGTATATATAATTTAAGTAATATATATATATAGGTATAGTATTTATTATATATTATATATTATATATAATTATATATATATATAAATCATATATATATATATATATATATATAATATATATATACGATTGTAGGATTCTCTTAATTCTTTTAGCTTTTGGGAAATGGTGTCTTCTTCAGGATAACCTGATTCGACTATATGGGGGGTTATTTATACCTCTGTTGGGTTACCCCTCCTGCTAGGTACATACGAATATTATGTATACTATATATTATATATAATATATATATATATATATAATAATATATATAACTAGTATATTATATAATATATATATATAATATACGATATATATTATATATATATATATAATATATTATACTATAGTATACCTTATGAATAAAATTATTTTCTATCACTTATTACTAAGCCCCCCCGTAGTAGGTTTCCCATAAAAAAAATATACATCGGAGTTTGTATGTCTGTGACACACAAATACAAGTAGATATATATATTATATATATATCTATATATATATATATATATACGTAGTATATATATATATTATTATATATATATATATATATAGAAATATAATCTATTATTTATGTATTAGATATATAGATTGATATGTTCATTGTAGTTGTATACAAGGTCGGGGTTGAAATGCTTCAAAGAAGAAGAAAGAAAGAAAAGTTCAGTTTCAAGGATTTTTCTGTTTCCAATGCCTCGTTCTAATGTATGTCAGTTTTGCGGGGTTTGAACAACAATGTATTTATATTTAAGCGCATACAACGTTGTTGGTCGGTTGGTCGTGTCAAGTTCGATTTTTCTCGGGACTCCGACTTCCGTATTTCCACGTAAACACTTCTCGCTCAAAACTCCGACAAAGCGAACAATTTTTGTGAGGCAATGGCTTTGAAATTCCCTCCTGATTTTCTTCTCTTTTTTGTTTCTGCAGTGAAAATCAGTTGCCAATAAAAGTTAAAAGAATAAAGAATGAAGGAACTGGAGGCTTTTATGCTAATTCTTTATTATCACCCTCTCGGGTTTTCCCCCCCGATTTTAGATTTTCCTTAATATTAAGTAGCTTTGTTTTACAATTAACCTGGCATTTGTTAGTAAAAATATTTAAAATTTGACAAAATGGAAATAGATTAATTATCATTATTATTATAATTTTAATGTTATAATATTTTGGAAGATGATTCACAATATTAATTATTTACATAGTATGGTTAAATATATAACATCATCACTTTCACTCTTCTACTATGTAATAATAATATAATAATAATAAATGATAAATAATATATAATTAAATTAAAAATTTTTTTTTTATTTGTAAGAAACTTTTTAATTTAATTGACATCGGCCAATATAGGATATGGCGAACGACTGGTAGCCCATGTGTCATTTTTCACGTACCCTCAGATTGCAAATAATGGACATGAATAATAATAATAATAATAATAAATAATAAAATTTTAAATAAAATTTTCTTTTTTATTGTTAAGAAACTTTTTTTAATTTAATTGACATCGGCCACTATAAGGAATAATGCGAACGACATGTAGCCCTGTTTCATTCACGTATCTCAGATGAGTGCATAATAATGGGCGAGAATAATAATATAAAATCAAAAATAGTAATAAAACAATAAAAATCGAAAAATTTTTATTGGCTTTTAAAAGTATGTTGTGATCAACCTGAATTATGTTTCCGGAAACCTTTTTTTATAGAGAGCTCTCTTTTGGGTTAATTATTATATATTATATATACATATATATATATATATATATATATATATATATAATATATTATATATATATATATATATAATATATATATATATATTATATATATATATATAATGTTATATATATATATATATATATATATTAGATGTGATGAAAATTTTGTTTGATCACATCTAAAATCTTACTTATGCATCTCTCGATGCTGCCGAATAAGTAGAGGCTTCTGAGTCGTGGGGCGTCGGTCCGGGGTTCGGACCCTTGAAACATCATCTGACTAATATATGCAGGTCTTTTGGAAGTAATCGGAACGGGAGATCCTCGGCATCAGATCGCCAATTATGGAAATTTTCTCCATTGGTTAATTCCGCTCGGCACACAGGGCAAATTGAAGAGTCTTCTACAGCAAGAACAATTTTGCATATCTCTGGACTTCTACCCTTGTAGCTTGATACAGTAAAAATCGCTACAAAACATCATTAAAAATTAGAAACCATACAATGGAATAATCATAAAACTCATTATCATTACAATTTAATTTAAAACACTTTATATTATGCTGGGACAATTTTTCCATATTTAGTGCAGTTCTGAGATGATACATAATCTGACTCTTTTGTAATTAAGAGTTTCACAATGTCTATAACTTGTACAATGTAACATCCATCATAATCTCTTTACTTTATCTTTTAAATCTCGTTATGAATAGTAGATTATTTTTTTATACTCTTTATTATAATTTAATTTGATTTACAATCTTTCTTCCTCTACTACAATATTATATTTCTTTCTTTACGCAAAGTGGAATTCTCTCATCTCTAATGGCTTCGAGAGACTACATTCATCAATAGAAATAATAATTAAAAAATAAACTGGCAAATAGAGTTTACAACTATAACATACGTATATATACTTGTTGCTATACAATTATTATAATTAAGTATGTATATATTATATTTATAACTGTATATATATATATATATATATTATATTATATATATATATTACCTTATATATGATAATATATATATATTATTACTACTACAAATTATACTATTATATATATTATATATATATTAATATATATACTATATATATTATATATATATTATATAATATATATATATATATATATATATATATATATATTATATAATATATATAATATATACTATTTATTATGGTGAATTCGAGCATAGCTACGAATTGAAATTTACTAAGCACTTTATATTACTATGACTGTGCAAACTATCACACACACACGAAAAATAGTAGTATATATATATTATATATATATTATATTTATATATTATATACTTAATATTATTATATATATACTATTATATATATACTATACTATATATATTATATATATATTTATATATTATACTCTATATATAATATATATTATATCTCTCTCTCTCTCGATAGGTTTACATCCATATCACAATCACCAAAAACATCTCGATAGTTTGACTAGTCACAGGGAACTGACGCGGGCTTCTTGTAACCAAGAGGAAACGACCAGCGTTCATCTCATTTACAAGGCCATACCTGCAAGTATTGCGTTGGCTTGTAAGCGAAATAAGGATTCTTAAAGCATGACGCATTCTAATTTTCATAAATGGAATCTTTTCGGACACTGAATATTTCATTTGAAATAAAAAAGTTAATTGTGAGGCACATTACGATATATATATTATATCACTATAACTCTATATTAAAAATAATCTATTATATTATATATTTTTTACTTATATTATATATTATGAATATATATATATATATAATATATATGTATATATACTAATATATATATATATATATATATATTATATATTATACTATATATCTTAACATATATATATATACTCATTCACACACACACATATATAATTATTACTAATATATATATATATATTATTATATATATATATTATATATAGTATATATAAATATATTTATATATATATTATATTTATATTATATATATATCAGTTTCGCGACTCCAGCAACTTTTTCCCACTCGTGCTCTTTCTCTCTTCTCTCTCTCTCCTCTTCCTCTCCATCTCTTCTCTCTCTCTCTCTATATATATATATATATATAATATATATATATATATATTATATTATACTATATATATTATATATATTATATATATATATATATATATATATTACTATATAGTATATATATACCTGTTATATATATATTATATATATATATATATATATATATATATATATATTATATATATATATATAATATATATATATATAATTATATATATTATAATATATATATATATATATAATATATATATATATATATATATATATACTAGGAATATTGAGTTATTCCTAAAATTATCCGATTCTTTAATTTAAAGTTAATTCCATGGTTAACTATTTTTTCAACTTTTCTTTTTCTTCCATTATCGCAGTCATATTGTTTGTAATCTTAAATGCTTTTAATTTAATTCACGCACAGTCTATGATTTTAAAAATACTTGTTTATATGTATACGTATACATAATTTATAAAACATAGTATTTATAAACAATTTTTAATACTCTAAATTCACACACCTCATCCCTGCCTATTCGATTTTTGAGCACGAAACCAGCCCCATTTTTATAGCTTAAAATCGTTATATTTAATAGAGGTTAAATTTTTACCTTTAATGGATTTCAGTGTCCAAAAACCATTATTTTCATTTCTGTTAAAATTCCATTTTTTATTAACAGTTTTTGGCAAAAATGAGATAATTTTAATAGAAAAAAACATTATGAAATTTGTAAAAACCGATCGTTTCTACAATGTTAACTCGTGCTAAAGCACGAGCAGCACAAGTGTAGGAGTTATAATATGATATTATATAATATAATATATTATAATATATATATTATATATATATATATATATATATATATATAATTATTATATATATATATATATATATGTATTATATATAATATATATATATATATAATATATATATATATATATATATATATATATATATATATATATATATATATATATATACATATATATATATTTAGCTATATTAATATATATACATTTATAATATATATATATAATATTACTATATCTATACATATAATATATATATATATATATATATAATATTATAATATATTGGAACCATCGAGAACATGAATAATTAATTTTCTTCATTTAAAACTGATTAATGATTAGAAATTGGGAAAATGTGAACAGTAGTAATAGTTTGCGCGTACAAATATTTTTTCTTGATGTAAGAGGTTTACAAAAGAGCATTAACAGCGTTTTCTAAAAGAAAGTCTTCAATAAGTCCCCGATGTCATTGCTAACATCACGTGACCATCTTACATCACGTGACCATCCTACATGATCATTTCAGATTCGCTGCAGCGAAAATTAAAGATTTTGATTGATGTAAATCTAGTTTCAATTTTGTTATATTAAAAGTCATTATATTTGTTTCAATTTTTGGCTTAAAATTTTCCAGGGAAATGTACATGGAAAACACACACACACTACACCACACACAGCAGCACACCCACAACACATCACACACACACACACACACACACACACCACACACTTCCACACACACACACACACAAGATTGTTCGAAAAATTAATTAACACTGGAATTTGAAGTATTATAATAATTTAATTAATTTTATACTACTGTCTTTACTGTTGAAGTCAAATTTTACAACATTCGAGAACCTATTTGGGCAACCTCATAGTACTCTTCGTTTAAATGCTTGTCGACTATTACGACTTTTACGAGTGAGTATCACAGGCTCTCGTTGCAGGTGGTTTACTTGGCTTGAGCTCGTGATAACTTGAAGGGGAGCATTTTGTCTGTCTGGAAGGACGGCATATGCCTTCGTTGGTGAGGTTCGCTCTCAAAAAAAAAAAAAATATGCCTTGTCGACTATTACGACTATTACACTTAATCTGGAAGGTTCATACGTTAAAATTTGGAATCTTCAACATATAACGCGTGGTGAGCCCGTATGCCGGTTCACCGAACCGGCTGTTAAAACTTTATCAGCAAAAGAGACCGGTAGTTAACTCTTTTGCTCTTGATTAGCAGGAAAGTGTACCGGTGAACCGGCACTTAACTTATGAGAAAGCAAAGAATCTTTTCTTAAAATTTTTCCAACTCGCCACTGCATATAACCATATTATTCTGTTTTGGAGCGTAAAGATTTCCGATCTTGCTGGTAGGAGGAATACCATTCATAGAATACCTAACGACTTGATCAATTCGAACTAAAAAGGTCATATGCTTATTACCACAATCTCTAAACTGGCAATTCATATATTAGCAAATACAACTTCAAGGCTGCGATGAATGTTGGATTGCAAATAGTGGGAACATATGTTGCTTGCTCATGCCAAATAACACAGAGAATAACTAATTGAACAATAAACGGAAGAAAATGAAAGAAATAAAGACGATAGATGAATCAGCAAATGGGAAAAAGTAGTCGGCTGGGTAATGGGAAGGGGAGGGAGTGGAGAGAGAAGAATACTCCATTTGAAGAGTAAACTTTTTTGCTGATTTCAAAGCAGTAGGAAATTGCGACACTATGCAAAGCAATTTTTGAAGGATAGATATAAATATTTATCTGGATTTTCATAAACACAACACACACACACACACACACACACACACACACAACACACACACCACATACACAAATATAATATATATTATTAATGAGCTAACTTATATATATATATATATGAGTTAACTATACTTATTATATATATATATGTACTTTATTAAATTTCTACTAATGATATATATATATATATATATACATAATATATATATATATTATAAATAAATTATAGTATATATATATATATATATACACAATATTATATAATTTATATTATAGTATTTATATATATATTATAGGGAAGAGTAAACGCCTCCGAAGCGATGTAAATACCCCTATTGAACATATGGGGTGATAAGATGGCCTGAAACACTCGCCAACACTTCTGTGCTCCATGGTTCTTCTCTTTTTGTGCTAAATTACACAGAGGTTGTTCTAGCGTACTCTCGATCATATAATGGAGCCCTTGTGGACAATATCTGTTGGCATTCCCATCCATCTCAAGTTTACATGCACAAATTCGAATACTTTTTTATTCAATGAAGTAATAATGGCAAATAATCACGCTTCCTCTGGAATGTTTGGAACGACATCTTAAAAAAAGGACTTTCGAATTACTCTTCCCGCCCCCCGCCCCCCTCTCCTATCGCTTGGGAGTTGGCGGCCTCTTATGGTGGTATGACTTAACCGCCAGCTTGCTCTAGTGCTCTGGCCTTTATTCTAATATCTAATCTGTGAAACACCACCCCCCTTCTTCTATGCCTCACCTCTTATTCTTGACTACAGATGCCTCCGATAGCAAATTCAACTCTGTTCCTATTTACTGTCCTTTCACTATCCTCAATTTTTATCTAAAGGTGGATGTTGAGGAAGTATATCTGTTCTCGTCTTTCTAATTTGTATCCTATAGACTTTTCAACCTCGGTGATTCACCTCACCTGTCAATCTACACCTAAATTAATTTGTTTTATTTATTTCCTAATTTTATGGACTATCCTAAATTCTTGGTCTATCTAATTTCCAAAATATAAAACATTCTTATTCTCTTTTTCTTCTGAAATTATAATTTTGGATGATTTGAATGTTCATCACAGTTCAAGTTCCTCTATTTCTCGAGATTCATTTAGAGAATTCGCCTACCATTACTCTATTCACAATAACCTTAATCGTCTTTGAAATGAACCTCGTTATACTGTTAAACTCTTTCCACCTCTGGATTCTTCTTATCATCTTACAGTGTTTCTATTTTCTACTCTATATCTTCGAGTCTTCAGAGCAGGAAAATCCTCCATCTTTTGTGAGGAAACATTTGTGGCACCGGTGCTGCAGGTAGGTAGAACTCCTGTGATTTTCCTTGAAATAATTAGTTTCGAAGAGAGGTCTCCATCAATGTGTGCAGAAGGCATAGCCGAGGTTTTTCTCTCTGGAACGGAGTCGTAAATTTCCGTTACTTTTCCATCAAATAAAAATTATAAAACTTTGGTTTAGCTTCTCTTGTTCTCGGGTTATTCGTCACAGGGATTCTACCTTAAGGAAATACCTTCAGGAAATACCTTCAGGAAATACCTTCAGGAAATACCGTAGTTTTCAAACTATAGAAATTCATACTACATATTCATCGTATCGTGTTGAATCTGTTCTCAGTTATATTAAGAATTATATGTTCATAGAACATGCAATAATCTTTCCGGTTCCTCCTTTCCTCTCTCTTCCACTTTGCTTCTTTCTCTTTCCTTCCTCTTGTTTCTTCTGAAGGCACCACTGCTGTTTCACTTCCATCTCAAGTTGAATTCTTCATTCAAACCTTTCATTCTAGTTCAACATTGAATGATTGTAATTCTATAGGGTGCCTCCTTCTCCACACCCTCCAACTTATATGTGTCTTTCTCTGGGTTTAACACTAAGAAGACGTAGAGACTTAACGGTAATTCCTACAGTGGTCTTCAAATCTTTAGCTTCCGAGATTGCATCATGTCTTGGTAAACTATTTTGCTTCTTCCTATCAGCTTCATCTTCAACGCTCATTTAATTGGTGCCGAATAAAGACTTCTATCACTATGATCCTATCCCATCACCCTATTTTATTCCTAAAGTTTTCGAATCTTTGCATAAACTCATACTACTACTACTACTACTACTACTACTACTACTACTACTACTACTACTACTACTACTACTACTACTACTACTACTACTACTACTACTACTACTTATATGCTCTTAGGTATTTCGATTAATCTTTACTGTGACGCCAGGCAAATCGAAAATTTTCAATGGAGTTTGATGCCAAAGTTTGATTTCAAAATTTCCCTTTAACGGTATTTAACTTCCTCTCTATGGTATTCTCTCTAATTTCCTTTCCGGTAGCTCAATAACTGCTTATATGGACAGCCATCGTTCATTCATTTAAACAATTAATAGTGAAGTTTCTCTGGGTGCTGTCATAACTTATAACCCTAACTATTTTTTCTCATTTTCATTAAAGATCTTTAACCTGTCACTTCGTCTCTTATCTTATCTTATCTTATCTTATCTTATCTTATCTTATCTTATCTTATCTTATCTTATCTTATCTTATCTTATCTTATCTAGAAAACATGGCTGTCTTCAATGCCTCAAATCCTCAATACCTTTATCAATTTACTCGATATAATCTTCCGCACAAAACAAACAATTTAAATCTTCTTCTGATCTTAATATTATTGGAATTTCCTTTTCTCGTGACCTTGTGACCTTTCTTGGGAGGGTCAAGGAAGGGTCACTTTATTTTTCTCTCTCTCTCACTTAAGAAGTTTTAAAAGATATTCGGTGTTCTGAAGTACCTTCGGAATTTCTTCACAGCGTCCCCAATTGTTTCCTCTTTATTAGGGTATTGTTCTCCCTTGCATGGGTTATATGTATTGAATATCAGGGTAGGGGGGCGGGGGTTCCACACAAACAGCTTACCTTGAAAAGGTGGAGTCTATGATTTTTCGATTTATCAACTGTCCTACTCAAATGACTTTGTCCAATCTTTTTCTGTCCATCATTCTATTACATTACTCTCATTATGCTATCTCTATTACGTTGAACACTGAGAGATATATATATATATATATATATATATATATATATATATATATATATATATATATATATATATATATATATATATATATATATATATATATATATATATATATATATATATATATATATATATCTACGCCCTTATGCAATTCATGCCATGCCCTAGCCTAGGTGACAAAAAAAAATGATTACTCAGTATGCGTGCTTGTTGCTTTTAAATACTACTATTACTACTACTACTACTACTACTACTACTACTACTACTACTACTACTACTACTACTACTAATAATAATAATAATAATAATAATAATAATAATAATAATAATAATAATAATAATAATAAATATTAATTATTTTATTAATAATAATAATAATAATAATAATAATAATAATAATAATAATAATAATAATAATAATAATAATAATAATAATAATAATAATAATAATAATAATAATAATAATAATAATAATAATAATAATTGAAAGCTTACAGTTCTGCCAAATCACCTCTGTATGATGCGCTGTTTGCCAAACCTACAAGCTTGTCTATAGTAAAGCTTGAGATTGTTATACTTTGTTAATGTCGGCAGTTTATTCACGCTTAATGTATGTCAGGTATGTTATGGTACTATATGTTTTTAGTTCAGGAAATATTATGTTAGCGTTTATTCGTTGATCTGTATGATCGATAGGTTATTTTATAATGTTTGACAGAGAATTTTGCTAATGTCCACGTTTATTCATAGTTCAAAATGATGTTATATTTGATATGCAAGACACTTTGATGAATGTAGTATCAATTCATAATTCAAGATGCTGGTATCTTTGATAGTTTGGTCACTTTGTTAAGGAATTTTGTTAGATAATACTGCTTTAGCTGCTGATGATATGTTTGAAAAGCAGGATAGGTGATTTTGCTGTGTATGAGGGGTAGGTTGAGAACTTATCCATAGGTCCAAATGTTTCTTATTCGTAGATCCTGATATTAGTATCTATTGTAGGTTATCGCCCATCGTAGGTGTTAGATATGTTAGGCTATGTTACTTGTCAATACGTTTTGCCAAATATTCAAGGACGAAATTAACACTGATTGTTAGATAAATGAAGCTCTCGTAAGATACACTGTGCTTAACTGGTGATGATGCATTAGAAACGTGGGGCTTAGGTTAAGCTTTCAATTGGGTAATAGTTTCTATTTGGTTGAGAATTTTGCCAATGTCTACGTTTATTCATAGTTCAAAATGATGCTATATTTGATATGCATGACACACACTTGATGAAGGCATCAATTCATAGTTCAAGATGCTAGTATCTTTGATAGATTGGTCACTTTGTTATGGGATTTTGTTAGATAATACTGCTTTAGCTGTTGCTGATATGTTGGAAAAGTGGAGATACATTGAGTTTTGTATGTCCTGTTAGCTACTTTACCTTTGATAAGCAGGTAACTCGTAATGGAAGATTATTCATACGAGATATAGGTAGGCTCTGTCGTTGCACATTATATTTTAATTCAGGTTATGATATATTTTAGCTTTATTGATGTGAAAACTTTGTTACCTTAGCATATATTCGTTGGTCTGTATGATAATTAGGTAAGGTTATGATAAATTTTTGTTAAATATTACTATGTTAAGGTAAAAATAACAATGATATGTTACAGTATGTTTGAAAAAGTGTGAATAGGTTACACGTTCTGTATGCAATGTTAGTTAATTTTACTGTTGTTAAGTATGGAACTTTTGTTAATACGCTTTCATTCTGCGTAAGGTGTGTTAGGTTTTTTATTGTACATTATATTCTTAGTTCAGGTTATGATATGTTACTTTATTAATGTTAACTTTGTTACGTTAGCATATATTCGTTGGTCAGTATATAAAGAACTTATTTTTATGTTATGTTTATCCAAAATGATACTCGAAATATGACTTGAATCAATAGATCAATAGATCAATTGATCATGGAAGTCCTGGAAGTCATGGAAGGGTGGGTGACGAGAGGAGTGAAGGGGCGGATGGTTTGATTTACTGATTTACTGATTTAGGACTTCAGTTAACTATTACACTTTACTATGATATTTTATTCAAAGAACTTATTTTTATGTTATGTTTGGATAAACTTTGTTATGTTTGCAATTATTCATTGGGAATTATGATAGTTAGGTAAGATTATGATAAATTTTTGTTAAATATTACTATGTTAATGTAAAAAAACTTTGTTACGTTAGCATATATTCGTTGGTCTGTATGATAATTAGACAAGGTTATGATAAATTTTTGTTAAATATTACCATGTTAATGTAAAATAACATTGACATGTTAGAGACACGCTCACCGCCCGCCGTCATCACGCCGGGCGAAACCTCAACACAACAGCCATCTCGCGCCAAGGTGCTAGGCCTGTCGCTGCACATTGCTATCTCCAGTCCGTGCGATGCCATGCCAGCTTTATCAATGAAAACTTTGTTACGTTAGGAATATTCGCTGGTCAGTGTATAAAGAACTTGATTTTATATTATATGTTTATCCAAATGATACTCGAAATGTGACATGTGAAACATTAGGATCAATAGATCAAAAGATCATAGGATGGGGTGGAGGGCGGAGGTATGGGAGGGTGGCTTTCTGTGATTTACTGATTTTCTGTTTTAGGTGTGGTAAAAGAAATTTTACGTTATACATAAAAAAGAATTAAAAGTTTTGTGTTATGTTATACAAAATATGACTTGAATCAATAGATCAATAGATCACGGGTGGGGTGGGGAGGGTAGGGTGTGTGGTTTGATTTACTGATTTACTGCTTTAGGGTATGTAAAAAATGCAATTTTTTTTACGTTATAAACATGAAAAGAATAAATATTTTAGTAAAAACAAAATGCTTTAAACACATAAAACAAAAAATAAATAAAAATTTGAAAAAAATAAATAATTTTTTTTAAAAAATAAATAATAAAATTTAAAAATAATTAATATTTGAAAATAAGACCTTGAGTCAACCCAAATACCGTGCTCTTCCTCCAGTCCTATTTATCCTTCTTCTTCTCTGTGTTCTCCAAATTTCATCCTACTATGTCAATTTTCAAGATTTTGGGGCGTAGCGACACGCAACTTCGTGTGTGACAAAGTTACCTTATAAGAAAGGTGTATACCGAGTTTCATCCTTCTGTGTCAATTTTCATAGATTTGGGGCCTAGCCCTATCCTTCAGGGTGTAGCGTCATGTTACCTCGGCTGCACCGAGAATACATTATAAGAAGGGTGTATACCAAGATTCATCCTTCTATGATCATTTTCAAGGTATTGGGGCTCAGCCACAACACCATATGGGCATAGCGCCACTTAACTTCGGATGTATCGAGGATACATTATAAGAAGAGTGTATACCAAGTTTCATCATTCTACGATCATTTCCTGTTTGGGGGCCAGCACCCTCTCCAGGGTGTGCACGGCCACGTAACCTCGTATACGACAAGGGTACCTTATATGAAGGGTGTATACCTAGTTTCAGCCTTCTACGTCAATATCCAATGTTTGGGGGGCCAGCATCCCCCTATGGGGGGTACCTGGCCACTTAACCTCGTCTACGACGAGGTTACGTCACCCACTATGGGGGTGTCAAGTTTGAGAGAGATACCATGTCGCAAACTCTATCCGGTGCTTGGGGCGGTCCGGTGCGGTGTGGTGCCGTGCGGTGCGGGACCACTGCGAGGCGGTGTCAACGCTTTGAACAACAATTAAACATACAAAATTAACAAATAATAAAAAAAATAAAAAAATAACCTAGGCAATGATACCTTAAATATTTCGATCCACCTGCGAGCGTAAAAATTGAATCCCTACGGGATTCGATTAGGACTCAAAATCGATTCCCTGCGGGGATCGATTTTTCGACAAGGCATACTGCCTCAACGCTCAAGGTCATATTCACAACAAATTCTACTTTCACTTTTAGGGTGTCTGAGCCCAATCCAACTATATATGTAGTATATATATATATATATATATATATATATATATATATATATATATATATATATATATATATATATATATATATATATATATATATATATATATATATATATATATATATATATATATATATGGTATGTGTGTTTTTGTGTTTGTTAATGAACTATACTGTTATTTTTTACAAAAGGCTTTAATAGTAGTATAAGAAAATGAAAATTATTTTGCTTAAATTTTGGTGTAAACCTCAGTAAACAAAATAAATGTTAATTAATTAAACAAAATCAAAATCATATCGAAACAAATACTACTACTACTACTACTACTACTACTACTACTCTACTACTACTACTACTACTACTACAAGCATCTCACAAATGCATAAATTTGCCCGAATTTCTTTCGTCTGCAATGTTCCTAAAACACGTACGGAAAAATCTGATAATTATTTGAACAATAGATTCTAATTATTGCTCGCTCAACCTCTGATCAAGTATTCAGTGCTAAGCTCAAGATGGCATTCATACAACCATCTTAATATTCTATACACTTTTTCAATAAATATTTTGAGGAGGCATTTGAATAATTTCTCTCTCTCTCTCTCTCTCTCTCTCTCAAGAGGAGGAGGAGAGAGAGAGGAGGAAGAGGAGATGGAATGGAATGGAATGGAATGGAATGGA
>JABUQX010088498.1:0-5000 GCA_015478945.1 Trachelipus rathkii
ATATATATATATATATATATATATACTAAATTTTTATCACTTAAAAATGTTTCACACGTTGATTATTATTACTATTATTATTATTATTATTATTATTATTATTATTATTATTATTATTATTATTATTATTATTATTATTATTATTATTATTATTATTATTATTATTATTATTATTATTATTAATATTATTATTATTATTCCTTTCTTATTCACATACCTCTAGTCGTCTAGTCATTTTCTACTTATTAACTTTTATATTTGTCAAGTTCATTTCTTCAGAAAAAAAATTAAATTCGTTGGAAAAAATTAAAGTAAAAATAATATTTAAAAAAAAGATAATTCTCACATTTTAAAATATTTAAAATATTAGTTTCTTGAGAAAAAAAATTGTGAATTATTGAACTATGAATATCGAATGTAGCATAAAAAATATATCAAGTAATTTATATATATATATATATATATATATATATAAATTATATATATATATATATATATATATATATATATATATATATATATATATATATATATATATATATATATATATATATTTATATTATATATATATATATATATATATATATTATCATCTACCTTCTTTAACTAGATTGGGGGTTAGGGGAATATCATGAAGCAAGTCGAAAAGAAAGCACTCTCTTACCGTCCCCTTTATACCCTTAAGTGAGAATTCATCTCAGTCAGAAAAATCCACCCTAAGGTTTCGCGAGACTGCGACAGAGCCTCACTGTGGTATCTCGTCATTGTGGGGTTCATCCCCTGGGCCAAACCTACAAACATACGCCCTCACGAAACCCCGCCATTTACTCCTATTATGCACCTTTCTTCTCGCCTCTGCCAATCTCACATTTCTTCCTTTAGGCATTCCTTTACTAACTCAACCCACTTAATTTTCTTCGATCTCCCAGCAGGTCGATTCCCAGCACACTCGACACTATATATCCGTTTAACCAACCGATTATCATCCATCCTTTCTATATGATGAAACCATCTCAATGTAATCTCGTTTATTCTCTCATTTACGAGTTTTCTTCACCCCTCACAATTCTCAAACATTCATTCCTCATTTTATCCATTCTTATCCAGGTTTAAGCGCCTGGAGGGGGCTGAGCGCATCTGAATAAATGACACAAGACTGGCCTTGGTTATGGAATAGAATTCGAGAAAGAGCAACCTTTATGGCCATTTATTATGCAGTAAAAATTGAAGCATAAGGGGGAAGGGTATAGGAGAGGTTACGGTCAGGAAATTCAGCAGAGGCACCCACACTTTCCCCTGTTTTAGAGCCGTCAGTAAGCACTGGAGTAAATTGAACTGCGGAATGAGACAGGAGTGATGCTTTTAACAAGGAAGAAGGGTGGCTAGATTTGGAGAGAGAGATAGAGAGAGGTCAGGACCAAGCAAATGGTGGGAGCAGGGAAAAGCCAAGGTGTATACCCCTCGTCATAAGAGAAAGGCAGCACCTTTTGGAAAGGAATGTCAAGGAAATTAAGGATGTTATGAACTGTGTTTGCAAATGGACAGTAATTAGGACTCTGTCAGAGCAGACGGTATTGGGATTTGAAAGCGAATATAACTTGTGCACATGATGCATTCTCTTCGAAGAGAGAGAGTGACATCACATTGGATTCAACTTCAAGGCTCACCCGGGGGGACGATCGAAAGGCTCCAGTGGAGATACGGATCGCCTCGTTTTGGATGTGATTTAACAGGTGCAGTAGAGTTGGGGAGGCCTGATCATATGCTACACAGCCATAGTCCAGCTTCGATCGGATTAGGGCTATATAGAGGCGTAAAAAGGACTTGCGATGAACATCCCAAGATTTTGAGGCGAGATGACATAATAGCTTACGTAGGCGATGACAAGCAGTTATTAGGAGTTTAATATGCAGTGCGTATGTTAAGTGGTCATCTAGAATAAGTTCTAGAAATCTGACCTGTGAAATTACAGGAATGGGCGAATCTAATAAGGTTAGGTTCGCGGGAAGAAGGTGGCAGGTTTTTCGATTCCCTTTAAAAAAAAAAAAAAGTACTACTGAGGTTTTGGTGGGTGAGAAATGGAAGCCATGGGAGTTACCCCATTGTGAAATATTTTCAATAGCTAGTTGAAGTTGCCGTTCAAGAAAAAGCATCCTGGCCCCGGTTATATATATAGCGCAAGATCATCAACATTGAGAGAAAAATTGACCGTCGCTGGGATAGAAGTAACGATGTCCTTAAATTCGAGCGCAAATAGTAATACACTTAGAACAATGCCCTGCGGAACGCCTTCATCCAGAGTAAAATGGCGTGACAGAATAGAAAAGCACCGAAACTGGATGGATCTATTTGACAGAAGGCATTTAATGAAAAGAGGGAGTTGTCCACGGAAACCGAGCGAATGGATTTTGAGGAGAACTCCAGTTCTCCACGTTGTGTCATAAGAGTTTTCAAGGTCAAAAAAGACACCAAGAACCATTCCATCAGTTTTAACAAGGGATCTGCGGTCGAACGATTTTTGCGGAAAACAAACCAAGTTTAAAAAAGCCTGGCGACTCTCCAGAACATGGAAAAGGTGTCCTGAAACTATTTTCTTAATCAATTTACAGGAATAAAAGGTCAGCGAAATTGGTCTTTGGTTGTCCGCCAACTTCGGATCTTTCCCAGGTTTGAAGATAGAGATTACAAAAGCTGTAGCCCAAATGCAGGGAAAGGAAGTTTTGATCCAGATTCTGTTATACAGATCCAGCAAAAACGCTGATGCTGAGGGGTGGATATGACGGAGCATAGTGTACGAAAGCATGTCTGATCCATGGGCACCGTCTTTGCTATTTTATAGTGCAGTTTGATACTCTACAAGTGTAAAAAGATGGTTATAGATATAATCTTCCCCTTTCGCTGTTGAAAACTCTGGCAGTGCAGTGTTAGTTCTCAATTATTGAAAGGCTTAAGGATAGCGGAAAGAGCTCGAGTGGCTAGCAAAACTGTAATCTAATTCATCTGCAGCAGCAGCAGGAGCGTAGATCATGTCGGTTATATCAGGCCCATTACGGAGGATCGTAAGTGAGGAGTTGTTGGAGGGACGAGATATATTATGTGCAACTTTCTATATTAAAGGAAGGTTAGTTGTGGACTTGACAGTCGAAATATAAGCTCGAAAATGTTATTTACGTGTTTGTCGATTAATTCACCAAGATCTCGCCGCAGCTGCTTTAAAAATAATTATGTTTGGGGTGGTACGGGTCCTTTTGTATTGTCTGTAGAGTTTCTTCCTCTCTCGGTTAGCTTGTGCGCACTCTTGGGACCACCAAGGGGTTGCCGACCGTCTGCCTGCAGAGGATTGCGGAATGCCAGCTTCCGCTGCTGTGATGACAACTTGGGGGAAGAAGTGAAAGGCATCGTCAACGGTCGGAAACCGCTTATTGAAGGGAGAATGTGAGATAGCTGTGGCCTGATAAAAAGGAGTCCATTCCGCTGGGTCATAATGCCAGCTGGAGTTAGATTTTAACATTGGGCTTGGAACAAGCTCATTTAAAGCTATTGTGTAATGATCACTGTCGTATAAATAATCAAAGCTGGACCAGATAAAGCGATCCATAAGGGAATGAGAACAAAGGGAAATATCAATAGAGGAAGAAGTGTGTGTATCTAAACGTTCATATGTAGGGAATCCTGTGTTAGGGAATCCTGTGTTAGGGAATCCCAGGGAAAAGGGTGTTTTAGAAGATCTACAAGGATCTTGCACTTAGACAAGGTGACAGAGTCGCCCCATAAGGGGTGGCAGAGGTTGAAGTCTCCTAGTATAACAACCGGAGTAGGGAGCTGCTTAAAAAGATCAGCTAAGTCGACCTTAGTAAACTCACTACCCGGAGCCAAGTAGATCAAGCAGACAGTAAGGGGGAGAAATGAATTCGTGCTGCTACTGCATGAAGTTTAGTTTGAAGAGGGACTGGAGAATAGGGGACAGATTTATGAATGAGTATTCTTGCCCCTTCCCCATCATTGTCACCTCTTTCTATAGAAGTTAGCGGCGATTTATATTCCGACGGTTGAAAGAAATTGCGATGACATAGTCGAAGTTCCTGCAAACATATGCACTTTGGTGTACATATGTTTATTAGTTGAACAAGTTCTTCAAAATTAGAGTAGTAGCCACGACAATTCCATAGAAGGAAGGTGGCCATGCTATGTTGTTATAAATATTATGAGGATGGTCTTTTTTGAGACAATTGTCTCTATGTGACTAGGGGTAGTGATGGAGGTGGATTCAGATGGAGAGGAAAGGATGAGACGTGGGTTTCGACGAAGAGGGGCAACAAATTCTTTTGGTAAAGAATAATCATACAACAGAGATTTAGGCTGTACGACCACTTTTGGGAAGGAGTTTTCAGTGGTATTTGATGAAGGGGCTTCCCCATGAATGAGAGATAATTTGAGTTCAACCAAGTCCATCTTATTGTGTGGATGTGGGTGGTCGTTGGAAGAGCAACCAAAATGCTCATGTTTAGGAATGGAAGTGATATCAGTATATACCAAAGCAAGCAGATTCAGAAATGTGTGGGGGATATGTGGCTGTTTCCATGGAAACGGGGAAGGAAGGTGTCACCAGAAAGGTGTCATCTTTTTGAAAAGGTGTTGAGGATGCCATATCTGGATTCGATATAGGATTCGTTGGGTTGACAAAGTCTGATACTGGAGATTTTGCCAGTAAGTCATCATGCGAGTGATTTTGGAAGATTAGACAATTTGACAATGCCTCCAACAGATCCAGAACGCTTAGAGCGTTTGCGGAGTTTGCGTTGGATGGTTTTCCATTCGCCTCTCTCGGAAGCGCAGGAAGCATTAGAAAGAGAGTGGGTCATCACATCAAACTCTATTTGGGAGCTATTATCCATTTCATCCGCTAAGGCATAGAATCCTTTAGGGAGTGCTGAGATAGGAAATTTGAAAGAAGAGTTATGGGAGGATTCAGAAGAGCTGGAGTAATCTTGCAAACTTTC
>JABUQX010088498.1:10000-11921 GCA_015478945.1 Trachelipus rathkii
ATTATATAATCAAACTCAGCTAAAAAAAGAAAGAGCACATTATTATTTTGCATATCTAGTTCCATTAATTCATTTATTATATTATTTATTTATATATATTATCTTTAACAAAATAATTATTTAATAAATAATATTTGATTATCCATTCCTACAGTTCTCTTTAGCATATAATTGGTTTTATGGGTATCTTAGTTTTCCTTTCAAATTCAGATATTAGAATTTAAATATGAATTATTTTTATCCGAAATGTGCATTAAGAACAAGTAAATGTTTATTTTACTTTTTTTTCTTAAATTAAACGAGTGTTTTATTAGATTCTTAGACAGGAAAAAAAAAAACAACTTTTAAAAAAATTAAATTCACGAATATGTATTGTATACCGTCTTGAGATTTGCTCTCTGCATTTTTGGGGAGGTTCGAGCCGTTACAATTTATAATTGATTAAAAATAGGGTTATTCATTGGCGATGATGCTTACACTTTTTGTTTAATTTTACATTAATCTTTCATTTATACAATGTAATGTATTCCTTCAGATGACCTATTTTCATCAAAATTAAGAAAAATAAGGGATTTTATATCATAACTGACAAAATTGAAAGAATATCGTCATGTTCTATAATAACTGAACTCGTGCTAAGCGGAACGAGTCGTACCAAGAGTTTAGCGTTAAAGTGTAGGAGTCGCCCTCTGATAGTTATATATAAATATTTATAATATATACTATATATATATATATATATATATATATTATACTATATATATATATATATATAATATAATAATATTAACCGTATCACTATAATATATATATATTATTATAAATATAATAAATATAGTATATAATATTTAATATATTATCATATTATATTTCTTATAGGCTATATATATATTTATATACAGCGTTAACTATATAAATATAATATATTTATAATTATATATATATATATAGTAAACAAGTAATATAATATATTGATTACTAGTATATAGTTTTTATTCTCTTTATCCTTATATTAATATTATATATATAATATATATATTATATTAGTATATATATATATAACTACTAAATAGCTATATAATATATACCTATATATATATGAGTATTTATATATATATGGTTTTAACCTTTTATATATTATTTTAATTTTATATATATCTATATTATTTATTTTTTTCAGCGAAGTGCTCCCATGTTTTTCCGGTTCCACGAGCCGCCTCCACTTGAGAGGTGAGATCTATATATCTAAATGTTTAAATTATTATTTAATACAATATTACAAATCTAATAATATATATTATATATATATATATATATATATACTAATATATATATATCAGAGTAATTAATATTTATATATATATATATATATATATATATATATATTAATATAAAATATCTAATATATCTTATACATATATAAACAAAGTTTATGGAGGTACGATTATGAAATATATTGTTAGGAAAAGATGTAAATATAGAAAGATAAAACAGTATAATCGGATGCGGTCTTAATAAGATAAAGACAATTTACTCGCCTTCTCAGGGATTGAACAACCGCCTGAATTGCGCAAATGAGGAAAATATAGCCCGATGCTATACAATATAAACCTCGATGCTATTGGTTGGAGGATAGCTCAAGTTGTATAGCATCGTGGTATATTGTCCTCATTCGCAACAGGCGGTGGATTCAATCCAAAGAGAAGCGGCAGTAATTGTCTTTTCATCTTCCCATTTGATATGTTCTTCTTTATATATTATATATATAATGTATAGTTATATATATTATATATATATATATATATATATATACTATATTATATATATTATATTATTACTTATATATTATATAAGAGAGAGAGAGAGAAGAGAGAGAGGAGAGAGAGAAGAGAGAAGACAGAGAACAGAGAGAGAGAGAGAG
>JABUQX010088501.1:0-5000 GCA_015478945.1 Trachelipus rathkii
CAGAGAAGAGATAGTCTTTGGAAGCGCATTCTGGATCTCATTCCCTCTTTCAGATCATCAGATGGCTTTTGACGCGTCGGATGTTAACAACTGGTGACATACTATCGCTATCTAACTGATTTATTGGCTCTGCCCTTAAGGACTATGGGGGAGTCTTGTGTGGTGAGGCTCGACATATCAAAGGCTTTTGATCGAGTTTGGCATGCGTCACTACTCTCTAAGCTCCCTTCCTCTGGGTTTCCTTCCTTCTCTTTGCTTACTCTTGCCAGGTTTCTCTCTGGTCGCTCCATATCAGCACTCGTGATGGAGCAGCTTCAGTTCATCCTTTTCCTGTTAATGTGGTGTTTCCCAAGTTCTGTTTTATTCCAACTTTGATTTCTTACTTTTCATCAACGAATCTCTCAGGTGTACTTCTAACTCTGTTCACCTACTTATTGCCGACGACTCATACTCTCTCATTTCTTCCACTCAATTTCAAAATCTGCTCCCCTTTGGCATCTAGAGTTTGCCTCTCGTCTTCAGTCTCCGATTTCTTTCTTGCCGAGACCTTGATGGATATTTCCGGTAGGCCACTCATAACCTTGTGAAATTCTAACTCTTGAAAAACTCAATCTTTGCATCTGCCCTCTCAAACACTACCTCCTAGACTTACCTAGTTTCTGCCACCCGGTTCTACTCTCACCTGTTGACAACATAATTATTCTTGGTCTGAAGATAAAAGTTTGTCTTTAGTCCTCATATTACAACGTTGCTAAGGTGGCCTCAAGAAGCTGGGAGTTCTGTTCAGTTGCGGGAATTTTTTTCTTCGGCACAAGCTACTCCAGTTAATAAGGTCTTATTCGCCCTGTGTTGGAGTACTGTTCTCCACATCTGGGGTGCTCCGGATCTACCATTCTATTGGATAGATTGAGTCTAAACTAGAACCCCTAATAACCTACCCCTACTTGAATTTCCTCTGCAAGTCCATATCTTTGATTGATAGTTCTTCATGACGCATTGAAAAATTTTCCCCCCCCAAGAAAAAAAAAAAAACCCCCCCTCCCGTTTCGTTGTGGTGCTCTCCTTCTTTTTCGCAGCCATTTCTGTTCTGTGGGAATGCCTGCAATCTTCTGTTTTTTTTCCAAACTGTATTAAATCTTCCTCTCCTTTAAAACCCTGTCTGCGCTCACCTAAGAGATGTGGCTTAGGACTGAATTGCTGTTCAGCTACTTATTCTTCTGCCCCTCCTTGAAAAGGGCTCAGCCCGTGAATGGTGGTAATATGTATATATATATATATAAAAAAAAAAGGTTTTTTGCTATATATATAATATATATATATAGACGATATAATATATATATAATATTTATATATATATATATATAATATATATATATATATTATATATATATATATATATATATATATATATATATTATATTGGGTGCAGAAAGTCCAAAACTCCACTGTCCTCGTCTGCATACCTGGGCAACGGATATTAGGTCTAGAACCTGTTTGGCCAACGGAGAAATGGCTAGGGCAGGATAGGCCTAGCAAGCCACTGCCTGAAAGAAATTGCTTGCAATACCCTTGAAACAGCCTCGGAACCACGCAGAACTCATGGATTTAGACTTAGGAAACGAAAAAGGACTACGAATTTGGATTGTACTTTTAAAACGATTAAATTGGCCACAATAAATGTGGGTACGTATAGAGGAAAAGAGGAGGAGATAGTAGAGATGATGAAGGCCAGACTGATAGATGTGGTGGGAATGTCGGAGATGAGAGTAGAGAGTGAAGAAAGTGGCAGAGATTTGGGCGGAGGATACGTGTTAGCTTACAGAGGAGTCGACGTAGGAATAAAAAAACATGGTGTAGGTTTCATTTTTGGACCAAAGATTGCACCTTTCATACAGGAAGTGAGAGGGGTAAACGAGAGATTGATTATGAGTACGTTTAAAATCAAGCGGAAAAAATACCGATTGTATCAGGTATATGCTCCACAACAGGGGCATCCAGAGGAGGAAAAGAGGTTCATGGATTTGTTGGAGGAGTGTGTGGAAGGTGGAAGCGAAGACAACATTGCTGCATCTACTGATGGGTGATTTTAATGCCAGAGTGGAAAAGAGAAATAAGGTGGGGAGGATAGTGGATCCATATGGAAAAAACGAGAGAAATCCAGAGGAAGAGAGGCTCTCATAGATATATGCATGAGAAAGAATTTGAAAATTTATGAAATGGATTTTTTCAAAACACAGGGAAGTCTCAAGATCACGAGATATTAGGTGGAAACAAAAACCTGAAAAAGTTTTGACCAAAAGTCCATTATAGATTATTTCATTGTATCGGATTACAGAACAGTGGAGGATGTTAAAGTGCTTCCTGGAGTCAATTTTGACTCGGATCATAGATTGGTGGTTGCCAGACTGAGGGTACAGGAAACAAAGTGGCAGGTTGGAGAAAAAAGGAAAGTGATTAAAGTTGAAACCCTGTAAGAGCAAGGGAAGAAAGAGGAATATGTAGAGAAGATAATGGAAAAGTTGACGAATGTGGAGGAAAACAAACATGAATTTGCAAGAAATTATTATCGAAATTCCCCCGCGGAAGAAACGCTGGGTGTGAAGTGGTATGGAGGAACGAGGAAGAAAACACACTATGTGTGGAATGAAGGATGTGAAGAGAGCAGTGGGTGAAAATAAACAAGAAAATGAGAAGGTGGTTTAGTGAAGGGAAGAACAGAACAGAGAGAGCTGAATATTGATAGCAAAAGAAACAGTAGCAGATAGTGAAAGCGGGAGGCACAAAAGGCTTGATGGCGAAGGTAATGCAGAAGAAATTTGGGACGAGGATGCAGAGGGAGGAAGAGAATAAGGATTTTCAAGCTGGAAAAACATTATAAAAAAAATCAATAGAAAAAGCTTTATAGTATCAAAAATCAAAGAAGGGGGGTACCTATACATGCAACAAGAAAGAGGTAAAATGAAAGGTGGACTGAATCATTTTGAGAACTCCTAAATGTAGAAGAGGGAGGAATGTGGAAGAGGAGCAATATGTGGAAGAGGAGATGGAAAGGGTGAATCCGATAACGATGGGAGAATATGAGAGGCTTTGTCAAAAAATGAAAAAGGAAAAGCGCCGGGAGAAGATGGAATTGCAATAGAATTGATAAGGCCTTTGGCTGAAAATTGAAGAAAGAAATAGTGGAACTTTTAATAAATGTTGGATGGAGGGTGTAGTTCCAGGTAGATGGGGGAGAATATTTGTTTTGCCCATTTATAAGGGAAAAGGTCATACTGAGATTGCGGAAACTATAGAGGAATAGCTATTGGATCATATAAGCGAAAAGTGGACGAAAGGATTTTAGAAAGAAGATTAAGAGGAGTGATAAAGATACAGTTGGGAGAGGAACAAGATATGGGTACAGGAAGGGCAGGAGTACTTCGGATCTGCTGTTTGCTTTTAAGAATAGTGTTGGAAAAGAGCTGGGAATTTAATAAAATAGCATATATAGCCTTCTTGAACCTAAGAAAGGCTTTTGACTCGGTACCCCCAGAGCCAGACTTTGGAGGATGTTGGGGGAAATGTACGGAGTGGAGGAAAGACTGAGGAGCGAGCAATAAAAAAGCTTTATAGCGTTTGTGAGTGTAAACGTGAAACTTGGATGTCAGAATGAGAAAATGGTCTTGAGGGGGGACTGGAAGTCAGACAGGGAGTGTCCCTGTCTCCCTTTTACTCTTTATAGCTTATCTTAGATGTAGTAATTCAGAAAGGTTAAAGAAGGACGTTACAGAATCTGGATGGTGATATAATTGTGTATGCGGGGATGATTTGGAATGTTGGAGTTGGGAGGAGGGAGTATTGAAAGGACTTATGGAAAGTTTTGAGCAGAAATTGAAAGGAGATTGGTTTTAGAGATGAATACAGAAAAGACAGTGATAATGAGAGTGGGTAGAGAGGATGAGGGAGAGTGGAGATCGTCATTGATGATGAAAGATTGAAAAATGTGGACAGTTTGTTAACCTGGGTGGCGTATTTACAAACAAGGGAGGATGTGTTGTACGGGAAGTGGAAGCAAGAATGGAAAAATACGGAAAAACAATGAGAGCGTTATATCAATTATGAAGGATGCGGTGATGGATATAAAAGTGAAGAAGAATTATATTTGATAGCATACTGGTACCGTACACATTGACTAATGCCAGCAAAAACAGGAGCATTACAACAGAGTAAGGAAGGAAAAAAAGGGGATCGAAGCTGCGAAGATGAAGTGTTGAGGACGTTATATATTTTTGTGTGGATAGTACGATGGAGTAATTTAAGGTGTGAGATATTATCTGAAGGGTTATTTGTTAGAGATGATGTATGTTGGGTTGTGGTGTTCTGTGTGAATCTATTGATTATTTTATTTTTCTATTCTTTATTGATCTGATTTATTTTGTTTGTGGTTCTATTATTTTTATTGTTTTATTTATGATGTTCTTTTTTGGTTATATTTATCTATTCTCTCATATGTTTTGTTGTTTGTTTATTAGTGTAGTGATTAATGGCGTATGAGGAAGTATCCGGTGGTAATATGGATATATGTATTTTTTGCGTGGTAGAGAGCCCTGTTTAATGTACTTATTGACTGCCCTGCGATGTCGAGCTGATTTGGAGATATTTGTGTTTCTTTTCTGGAATTATTGACTTTTTTTGTCGTTGGTATAATCGGTTATTGTTTGTTCTGAGGGAAGACGTAAGACGTAAGTTATATATAAATATATACTTATATATAATATATATATATATATATATATATATATATATATATATATATATATAATATTATAATATATATATATATTAATTATATATATATATATATATAATATATATATCATATATATATATATATAAAATAATATATATATATTATAATATATATATATAATATATTATAATATATATATATATATAATATTATAATATATATATATATATTATAATAATAGTAATATATATATATATATATATATATATAT
>JABUQX010088501.1:10000-16055 GCA_015478945.1 Trachelipus rathkii
GGCCTAACCATGTGCTCATGTACGTCCGTAACCACTTTTCACCCTACCGCCTTTTCTAGCTAACCCATGTACGTGGCTACGCCACGTACATGGGTTAGTGGTACTTTCATGAAAGTAGCTGAGCTACTTTCATGAAAGAAACATATCCATGTACGTTAGTGACTGTTTTTCCATATCCCCTACCCAACTTTGTTCTATCCTACCCCTTCTCCACTTTGACTAGCCACCATGTATGTTCCTGAGTGTGTTTATGCCGTTTATGTGGATACTCATGCACTTTCGTATGACGTCATCACTGTATGACGTCACTTGTTAAGTACACTTCCCAAGTGTACTTAACGTTCGCTAAGTACGCTTTTGAAGTGTACATAAAGTACTCTTTCAAGTGTACTTAACGTCTGTTGTTTCGATTTCCGCGTTGGTTAGTTTCCACCCGCACCTGGGAGCTCGCCGCATCGTGCGCGCGACGGGGGTCATCGCGTGGGAGTATTAGCTCGATATGTATTTCGTTATCCTGAGATACCTGCCATGACCAGTCGTACTATGACTCATTTTAAAAATCGAACCATCACTCTAAATTTCCCCAATACGTTGTAAAATTTTATATAATTAATTACAATGATTTTCATTAATTTATTCTATAGACAACAGAAGATATTTATAGAAGAAGTAGAAACAGAAGATAAAGAAGAAAAGTTAATAATTATACAAGATGATGATAAGAAAAAAGAAGAGATATAAAATTGTCTAACAATTTGCTTGTTATCTAAAATAAGAAATAACACCGGCCGATATATTACTATAATCATCATAATAAAGTAACTTATCTAATATAATATCATTATAACCTGATTTTATTACTTACTATATATTCATATATAATAAAACCTCTTATATTATATATATAATATATTATATACTATATATACATATATACATATTATATATATATATATATATATTATATAATCATATTTTATATATATAGAAATATAAGAAAAAGAGAGAAAATAAAATTGTATTAAGATGATTTGCTGTTATCTAATAAGATAACACCGATATATATATATATATATTATATATATACTAATATATATTATAATATATTATATATATATATATATTTAATATATTATATCCTATATAATATTATATATATAACTATCTATATATAAATAATTAACTATATAGTATTGTATATATTATATTATATATATATATATTATATTTATTAATATATATATATATATTATATTTAATATATATTATACTATAATATATTATTATTACATATATTATACGTGTTGTAGCCCCATATACTATATATATATATATATATTGAATACTGTTCATAATAATAAGCTTCTTGAAATAAAAAAAATTCTATAAACCCTAACAAGCATCGACAAGCGCGAGTCCAGACAACACTGAATTCGACCATCAACACAACAACAATGCCGGAGACCAAAATTTAGCAAGCATTGATTAAAATAAAAAACGAATCTTAACATCATCATCATTGACGCATTTTGCTTGATAAATCTTGAGCGACTTAATGCATATTTAGCATATGGTGTTATCATACGATGTTTATACACTGAAACATGTAGTTTCCTGATCTCTATTTCGAGGTATCCAGAAGTATGCTAATATTTAAGAACCACAACTATCTTTTGAGAGTTAAGTATAGCATGACATTGGCCTTGAGAAATTGCATTAAGAAAATAAGTGCTATTGCATTGGAGAAATTATATTGCCTTGAGATTAAGATACTATTGCATTGAGATAGGATGGCATGTCTTGAGATTAAGAGATATTGCATCTTTCACACGCGAGATGTATAGAAAATCCCATGGTGATGAGTCAATATGTGAGGAAATATTGCTCACATATTGTCATAACAAAAGCGAAAAAGAGGCCAACATATTTAATTAATTGCTCCTTTTTGTAATTTAGCAATGAATTTATTATATATTATAAAAATTATTATTTGGTTCATGTTTGAAAATATTTCTAAGATTTATGTTTGTTATGGTCTTTTTTTCTATTTTATATTGAAATTTTATCATTTGTTGTTATATAAATTTAAAACTTGTTTTACTGTCCAATCCGTATGTTCGCTTTATTGTGCTCAAGTTGTTAATAGATAGCTGTTTATTTGTCATGGCTGCTCATGATGTTAAATATGCTATGTTACATTGTTATTAGAGCTTCTACAGATTATATTTAAACTTTCACTAATGGGTTTTTATTTATCCGATATGGTTTAGTGATATGTTAGGTAAGGTTATGGTAATTTTATTTTGTTAATAATATTTACTATATTAATGTAACATTAACATTGATATGTTTATGAGAACATAGTGTTTTACTGTGTGGGTTATATTCTTAGTTTTTGGTAATGCTATGTTCAAGATTTGCCTGTACTCCGTTGTTAAGAAATCGGAACTTCGTAAATGTTTAGCAGTTTATTTCGGGCTTAAGTTGTTGTTAAGTTTGGCTGTGTACATTATACTTCTTAGTTCAGAGTGGATTTTATGTAGCCTTTATTAATGTGAAAAACTTTAATTACGTACAATGTCAATTCGGTTGATCAGTAATATAAAAGAACTTGATTTTTTGTTGTTTTATCCGAAAATGATACTCAAAATCTGACTTGAAACAATAGATCAATAGATGAAATCGATCCTGGAGGGGAAGGGAGTGGGAGTAGGGGAAGGAGGGGAGGGGAGAGGGAGTGGGGTAGGTATATTTTGGCATAGTAAATTTCCTTACACCCTATGTTAAAGTACAAGTTATATTTTAAGTTATAAACCATATGAAAAGATAAAAAAAATTGCAATTACAAAATATATATATTACATATAAAACAAAAATAATAAACGTTTTGTATTATGTTATATCAAAATAGACTTGAATCAATAGATCAATAGATTAATACCGCCACACCTCATCAGATGGGGTTGGGGAGGGCATGGTGGTGGTTTGGGATTAAGCTGCTTTTAGAGTTGTGCAAAAACGCAAAATTTCAGAATTCGATTTTAAAGATAAAATAATTTAAGAAAAAATTATATTTTTTAAACGAAACGTAACAAAAATTAAATAAAAAATAAAATAATTTTGTATTTAAAAATATTAAAAAAAATTAATTGAAAACAAAATTGTATTCTAAAATGCTACATAAAATAAAATAACAAAAGAATGTTTTATCTACTCAGTACCTGCACCGGCTCCAGCAGCTGGTGCAGGCTATGCTCATTTGCTCAACACATGCAACTTCTTCCTCCATCCTTCCTCCTTCCTCCTTCTCCTTCCTCCATCTTCTTTTGTTTTGCGTTCAGTGCATTTCTTCTCGGAACCCCCCTCCGGGGGGATCCCCAGATACCCTTGACGAGCTTACAACCCTCATATTCTAGTTTTACGACCTTATAAAACATATATTTTGAATCCAGAGGAATAGGAAACTAAGGTAATATTTATTAACTCGGCACGCACATCCGGCTCCCATTGTTTTTCTGACAGCCAGTTTCTCACGAAACTTATAACCATCATGACAGTTCGAGATCTACGGTTCGATTATAAATCAATATTAAAGAGCACCAATACCTGTTATTATTTATAGGCAAAATATGGGTACGTGATACTCGGTTGACCACATGGGGTGGTGTTGCAGCCCTCGGAGCTCGCTGTCTAGTTGCGCGTCGGAGCCTATCAGCCGGTGCTGGCTCCCGATTCCCGGATCCGAATCCGACTCCTGATCTTTCCCGACTCTCGGAGCGTGCGCGCCCGACTCCGGCTTCTCCGAGAGATCTGTTTGTTTGCTGATCTTGCGCGCAGCGGAACTCTCCTACTGATGCATTTCCGTATTTGTTGGGGCTAGGACCCCCCCCCCTACGGGGGGCGCACGGACACGTAACCAGGGTGTGTTGTATGCTCGCGTGCGTAAAAATCTATTCTACGGGAATCGATTTCGGCTCAATATTGATTGTCCCTTTGGGAATCGATTTTTCGACTCGCTCGCTCAAGGTCATATAATAATAATAATAATAATACATATAATCATAATTAATAATAATATATAATAAATAATAATAATAATAAATTAATAATATTATAATAATAATACTCAATAATAATAATAATACCATAATATAATAATAATACATAATAATATCAATAATAATACTAAATAATAATAATAACAATAATAAGTAATAATAATTACCAGTGAATTTAGAATTACATAATAATTAATAATATAATAATAGCATAATAGATAATAATTAATAATAATGAATCAATAGTATAATTAATGGAATCTATACCAATCCATATCATTCATAATAAATAATATTCTACAACTTAAGAACCGCCCTTCAGGGTCAACTTTACTTTTCACGGATCACGCCTACCTACCAGGACTTTTCCAGCGCTGTACGAGCGTAGGCTGAGGAGTTACCTCTAAGATGCAACACCCACTTACAGCGAGGCGGGTTTTCGATAACACACGAAGAGTCTCTTCCTACACGACGAGACTACCGACCATTCGAACCTGCAACTATGTGCGAAATTTCAAAAAGCTCGATTTACCACTTACTAAGCAAACAGAGTCACTCAATTCTGTACCCCCATTAGCTTACTATACCCTTGAGCCCCTATATATATGTTACATCCTTTATATAATTATATATTACTACTGACTATATAATATATATATTATAATAATAAATATATTACTACTTAAACACATTTTATATTTATATATTATATATATTATACTAATATATATATCGTCACTATCTATATTTATATATCTATAATGTATATTAATATATATATAAATAATCTATTTCATATATAACTATTAATCACCAGCTTAATACTGTAGTAAATGCATCATATCATTAATAACTCTTTGGTTAGATTCTTTTCGAGCGTTGTATTATTTAATATAGGTAAAGATTAGAATACTAGTTTTAGTATATCAAATTTTTAGGATGTTTTTGTTTGTATTTATTATATATTATAGTATAATAATATATATACTATATATTTATACCTTACTTTCGAGTTCTTTAAATATATACTTCTATTAGCTAATTTACTACTATATAATCTATATTATATATACTAATATATATATATTCATACATAATCCATATAAATTATATATATATAATATATATTGAATAATAGTAGCGCGTAGGGCTTCACTTGCTGGTCTTTTCAATACCAGTTTGGATACTTATCTATCAAAAAATAATACTGTAAGAACTAAAGAAACAAAAACGAAAAGTGACTGATGTCTTAGGAAGAGTAAAGTTACAGCCTCTAAAAGCTCTATTTTACAACTTTGTCTTGTTACAAACTCCTCATAGACTTTTCATTTGGATCTCCCTTCCATGTTGGTCTAAATTTCAGGTCCTCTTAAGAGTTCAGGTTATAATATGTGTTTGGTTACAGTGTACCATCAGAGTAATTCTGTGTTATTAATAACTTATACAAGCTTTTAGCATAAAACCTGAACTAGGATGCCCCTAAAACATGCATGAGGCTGGACCCAAATTTGGGAAATTTTAAATTTGAGAGGCTAACTAACCTTTAATCCTAAAGACTTAAATCATTTAATCATTTATTTGTATTCTTCATTATTATTAATTTTAGAGTATTAATTTTTGTGATTTTCTTTAAAAAAAATTATTTTTTACTTTTTTTAAGAATCATTTTGGATAAATAATTAAACTTTGTGAAAATATAATATATTTAGAACACCTTCTGTTCATTTCATTTCGTTTTTTTTAATTCTTTTATTATTATTTTTTTTAAGACTATATATCCTGGGAAAGCTAAATGAAGCCTTGAGGTGTAAGCCTCTTCTGCGCTACTAGTTAATTAGTATATAAATATATTATATATTAATATATATATATATATATATATCCATATTTACATATATATATATATAATATATATATATACTTATATATATAATATTTATATACTATTATATATATGTATAATATATATTATCTATAATTAATAGTACTCACGGGAT
>JABUQX010088502.1:0-7500 GCA_015478945.1 Trachelipus rathkii
GAAGGGGAAGATAAGTCTTTAGAGAGAGAGCCCTTCCTTTCCGACGAAAATTTAGAGAGTGAAAATTTTCGTTAAACGGCAAAGAACGGGAAAGAGTAAAGAGAAAAATGAGGAAAAAATATGATAGATGGGTATTTAGAAGTGAAAAAGATAGAACAGTAGCCAAAACATTTTTTCAGGAAAATGTCGAAACATCATATAAATTGGGACATCATTTCTATGCGAACGTCCACCTGACCCCCTCCATAGGTGGCAAGGAGGCTAAGGCCTGTGTCTTGCTGGATTGTGGGAGCAGCGTCTCGCTCATAACACCCAAGCGTTTAAAAGAGTTAGAGAAAGAAGGTGACTTCAAAGTTAAACTCCAAAAAACAAACCTGGTGGTGCAAGGAGTCGACAATAACCCAACCAAATTGAAGGGAGAGATACAGCTGTACCTTCGCATGCATAAAAGATATTACCTCACTACTTTCCAAGTGAGCGAGGTTAAAGGTGTTCCCAGTTGGGATGTTCTTTTGGGAAATAATATCTTATCTAATTTACCCATCACATTGAATATGTTTTCCTCTAAGATGTCTATCTACGAAGAGAAAGAGATAGATATCCCCGTCTTTGCCAAACAAGGAATCTATTTATTTAGAGAACGCACAGATGGGAATCTCAGACAAGTACGAGACCCCACTCTGTCCAATTCATATCCGCCCCAGTCGCCAGTGCCTAGGGAGGAGAAAATAGTTAAGGATTCGAACCATTTCAAGGATTCAAATCGAACTTTAAGGTACTCGAACCACGCTGAACAACCAGTTGCGAACCGATATTTTCCAAAAGAAAACCACTCTGGCAATCGACCCAGCACGAGTTGCGAATGGGTATCTTCCACAGGAAAGGAAGGCCGATATGTCAGTCGAACCAAACCGCGTTGCGAAAAGGCATCTTCCACAGAAAAGGAAGGACGCTCTGCCAATCGACCCAGCAAACGTTGCGAACGGTCCCAGGAAGGCAGCCCCGTCAGTCAAACCAACCCGCGTTGCGAAAGGTTATTCCCCACAGGAAAAAGAAGCAACTTTGTCAGTAACACCCCCACACAGGCGGCCAGCGCCTAAGGGAGGTAAAGGAAGTCCTGCATCGAACGGAACCGCTCAAGCCCAGTCGAATCAAGTGATAAGGAAAATGGAACAAGAGGAGAGAAGTACTCTACCCCCCATTCATCACAGTCCTGAGCACAGAGGAGCCAAGCCGAAACAGAAGCACACTTCTAATGAAAGAGAAAATTCGAGTCAACCAAGAAGGTTACCGGTTCCAACGAACCCTAACCCTAACCCAGATGAATATCTGATGATCGATGAAGAGATTAAAATCGATTTAAGAGTGATAGAAAACACTTTTCTACCAAGCACTTCGTATGGATACATAAAGGTTAGACCTGAAACTAAGGCTAATTTTGAATTGGAGATGAAGTGTATCATGACACCAGCTCTTACCAGAGGCTCATTGTACATAGCTAATACGGTCAGTCCTGTGAGGAACAACACGATTGTCCTCAGCTATATTAATTTGAGCGATAAGCAATTTTATTTGAAAAAAGGAGTGAACCTAGGTAACAGTTATCCGATAATTAGCAAATCGGTTGAAAAAAGCCCAGACATAAGAGGACACCAGCGAACAGTTTCGGCTAATGTAGCCACGTGTTCAAAAGGTCTATCGAAGACAGAATTAAGGAAAGTGTACAGAGAAATCATCGAAGAAAAGATGTCAAAGGAAGACGCTGAGAATAGCATCCTTGAAAAGCCAGAGTACTTAGAAGACCTGCTTAATCTTTTGATGACTTTCCATGATGTACTAGCACTTGATGATGATGCTGTCCCAGTCTGTCCGCTTCAGAAGTTTAAAATTGAACTACTCCCTGATGCCCCTAAAGTCATTTTCCGTAAGCAGTACAGGTTACCGCATAAGTACTTACAGGATATCGATGATTACACAGATGCAGCATTACAGAAGGGATACATTAAGGCCTGTTACAGTCCACACTCCTCCCCATTGCTAGTAGTAGCGAAGAAAAACAGTAGTCGTCCCAGGGTGTGCCTTGACTACCGCTACCTCAATTCCTACAGTGTCCAGGACGTCTATCCTCTCCCATCGATAGAGGAGATCTTTACGTCGCTCGGGGGAAATACGATTTTCACCTCGATAGACCTCTTAGACGCTTACCATGCGTTAGAAATAGAAGAAGAAACCCAAAAGCTAATGGCGTTTAGGACTAGGAAGGGTTTATTCTGTCCCACCCGCTTGACATTTGGCCATAAAAATGCGCCCTCGGCATATGCTAGGGCCATGACAATCGCCTTAAATCATCTCTTAGGACCAGTCGCACAGGTCTATCTTGACGACGTACTAGTGCTGGGGAAGAACGTTACCGAACACTTCGAAAATTTGAGAAAAGTTCTAACTGCTTTCCTAGAAAACAACTTGAGAGTAAAACTGTCCAAGTGCAGCTTCTTACAGTCATCAGTTTTGTATCTAGGATTCAAAATAGGAAGAGATGGAATCAGTCCTGACCCCGCCAAAGTCGAAACAATGAAGAGTTTCATCCCTCCGACAAATGTCAAAGAGACACAGAGTGTCCTTGGTTTCTTCTCTTATTTTCGCTTCTTAATAGACAATTTCGAGTCGTTGCACAACCACTGTATGATCTATTAAAGAAGAATGTCCCCTTTGTATGGACGAAAAAACACCAAAAGGCATTTGACATTTTGAAAGATAAATTGGAGGTACAACCACAACTAACTTTCCCTGATTACAGCAAGGAATTCTTCGTGAATACAGACGCGTGTGATTACGGGATTGGGGGAGTGTTGTACCAGCTTACAGACGACGGAAAAGAGAAGCCCCTTTCCTTTGTCTCCCGAGCTCAGAGCAAGTGAGAAGAATTACGATACGATAGAAAAGGAGTGCCTGGCCGTAGTGTTCTGCTTGCAAAAGTTTAAGAACACCGTGTTCGGCTATAAGGTCACCATTATCACAGATAATCAACCTCTTTGTTTCATCTTCCGCAATAAGCAGCAGACCGGCAGGCTAGCAAGATGGAATTTGTTCGTAAACAGCTTCTCCCCCACTATTGTTTATAAGAAAGGTAAAATGAATATCCCACCGGACTACTTGAGTAGACACCCGGCACCTAACGTCTTTATTATCAACGCTGTGTTAGAAAATAAAGGTGATTTACCTCGAACAGATTTTGTCCTGAGTAGAGAAACTTTCATAAGAGAACAAGAGAAATGCCCAAGATTAGGTAAAATGGTGAAATGGGTTAAAGAAAACCCAAACCTATCCACACATTTTCATTAAAGGTGTTTTATACTATGCGACACAGTCCAAACCTTATGTCATACAGGTCCCCGACAGTATGATATACAGCGTGATAGATCACTGCCATGCGTCGCTAGGTAGCGGACATGGAGGTCCATTAAGAACAGAAAAGAGAGTGGAAGAAAAATATGCTTTTCCCCACCTTTCAAAATTGGTGAAAGAATATTGTAACCAATGTGTATCGTGTGCCAGAGCAAAAGGTCCTAAACCTCCCACAGCTGAGATCAATCGATGGCCTTTGCCCTACACACCCTTTTCACTCGTCCACGTTGACAGTATTGGAAAACTCCCCACCTGTACAGAGTCAGGATCCAAATACATACTGGTATTCCGCGATGTTTTGACGCGTTACGTCGAATTAGTGCCTTGTAAAACTAGGACAAGTCAAGAATTTGCCCGAGCACTGCAAGAAAGAGTTATATGTAGGCACAGCGCTCCCCAGCTGCTCGTCTCTGACAATGCACTAGAGTTTACAAGCCAGGTGTTTAAAGGACTTGTGCAAGGCCTGGAGGATAAAGAAGGCAGAGATCTTGCCTTACAAAGCCTCCCAAAATGGAGTTGTTGAAAGAATCAATGCAGATATCGAGTCTTTCCTACGACATTATGTGAAAGACAACCACAAAGATTGGGATAAGTATCTGAATTTCGCCCAAATCGCAATCAATTCCGCTTATAATCGATCTATCGGCTCCTCTCCACATTTCCTACTTCATGGTTATATAAAGAGAGTCCCTTACGAAATGGCCGATTACGTTTCTCCTTTTGTAAATAAGCCTGAGAAAATGAAGTTCATTTCAGACGAGGTAGATGTGCTGACAGAAAGGATCGACAATATAAGAGATTTGGCTAGAGAAAGGTTGGAGAAAGAAACAACGAAGACTTTGGAGCAACAACATAAGAAAGCTAAGAAAAGAGAATTCAAAATAGGAGATTATGTTTTCGTCAGAGCTGTAAAGAAACCTCACCATAGTTCAAAATTATGTCCCAAGTTCGAAGGGCCATATATTGTACGATGTTTGAGAGGACCAAATAAATTGATGGTAATTTGTTTGAGTACAGGTAAGACCTTCCCTGTCCATGTGGACAACGCAAAGGTAGTTGCAGCAGAAAAGTTTGCAGACACACGGTTCGACTTTACGAATGACGAAGTTTGGAATCCTCATGCGGTTAAAGAGATGTTAAGCTCCAAAGAAGGTGATGAAGAGAAGAAAGATGAAGATGCACCCGAAAGTGAATCAGAAATCGTTTCAGAAACAGAGGATGAGGTGGAAGATCATTCTCCTCCACCCGAACCGTCACCTTCTCGTTATCATTTCCCTACTCCTCCACCACAAACAACTCAGTTAGAATACAATCTTCTTCCAACTCCCCCACCGCCATCAACTCAGTTCGAAGACGACTCGCACACTGCTCCTCCACCACAGCCAACGCAGACTAGGAACTATTGGGAGAGTTATCAAGCCCCCATAGAAGAGCCTACTCAGGTGGAACCCAGAAGATATAGCGATGTGGTCGCAGGAAGAACACGTGTTGACGATGGATTTATCTGTTCCACTCCTAAAAATGACTTCGTAAGAAAACCCTCTCACCCCTCGGGTCAGAGAAGAGAATTTAGACCATCCTTGTCACCCATAAAACAAGAGATTTCAGTAGATACCCCTGCTAAAGCAATTCTTCAAGAGCCACCCGCACACGAAGGTGAAGTATACGGAGCCTACGGCGGATCCCCTCCAAGAATTCCTTCCCCAGAGAAATCTCACGATGTCCCGGAAAGAGATGGCCATTATCCTATTCCCACTGTTGTAGAATCGCCCCCAAGGGAAATCATCAGAGATGACAGAAAACAAGACCCGTCTTACAGACCACATAATTTGTTTACTGGCCCCAGAGATTCTACTCCCAGAGTTACGAGAAGTCAAACAAGGATGAGAGAACAGGCTGTACAACAAGCAGAGGCAAAAGACAACACGGAGACTATAGCGAAGACTCCTGTCCCGCCTGTTAAATTGGATTTGAATACAATAGTTAGAGGTGGTAAGACTTACTATCTGCCTCCCGGCTATTAATTCATATCAATTTCTGTATATTTTTTGTAAATTTAAGGAGAAATCCTTTAGTTTTGAAAAGATTTCATAGATTTAAGGAGATATTCTTCAAATTCCGAAGATTACACTTTAATTTTAAGTGGATACACTTTAATTTTAAGAAGATACTTTAGATTTTAAGAAAATTGAACACACATTTGCATCCATCTGTTCATTTATTAGTTTAGAACTATTAGTTTGGATTAGATAAAAAGATCGATCATAGTTTAAGTTCATTAGTCTGGATTAGAAATCGTAGAGATACATTTAAAATAACTTTAGTTTTTGTTGACTAAACAGTCACATTAGATTGGATTAGTTCATCATTTATATCTCTGTTTATTTTTTTTATGCCAAATAAATTTTAAAGAATACGTTTTCACTCCAAAGAGGGGGACAGCGCGATTTTTTAAACAAAAAATACTAGAAAAAAGAAAAATGGAAATTTTCCTAAAAATAAAAAAAAAAGAAAACTTAAAATAAGTAAGTAAGTAAGAAATTTAATAACGTTAAGAGAAACTTAAAATAAGTAAGTAAGTAAGTAATTTACTAATTAGAAATTAAGAAAGAATATTCTATAGTAAATAGCATTTAAATGTAAGAACTTAACTAACCAATCTATAATTAAGAAATCACTTAGTTTAAAAAAGTTAATTAACCAATCTATGATTAAGACACCACTTAGTTTAGAGAATTTAACTAACCAACCTTTGATTAAGGAATCACTTAGTTTAGAAAAGTTAACTAACCCACTTATACTTAAGAAATCATTTAGTTTAAAAAACACACACGATTTGTTTTAACTAACTATTAATTTCCAATATCTAAATAAGATTTAGGCGACCTTGTAAATTATTACTAAAACAAAAGAAAAGAATACAATATTTCAATATGATTAAAATATTTCAGAAATGAAGTTCGGAGAAATGATCTTGTTTCTACTCACCATCCTAACGACATGTCAAAGTATTCTAGTGAAAGAAAACGAAGAAACAAAGATTCTGCCTGGTTTAGTTTTATATCGCACCGGTGAAGTAAGTTTCATAGAAGGATATTTAGATCTAATCATTTCCTTAGAATGTCCCACAGACATCAAAGAAACAATCATCAAAACTACCAAGCTAGTGAATAATATTAAAGATTCATTCTTACCAACGTTCGAAGCCAAATTTCTGAATGTTTCAATCGTCCAAAGGGCTCATCAATGGGAATTTAAATTAATGACCATTCGAGTAAAAGTTTTAGCCCAGAATGAAGTAAGTGAGTTACCTTGGATCTCAGCACGATCAAAAAAGAAACGAGCTGCTTTTGAGTTCGGAGGAGACGTCCTCAACATTCTTTTTGGTACGGCCACAGATAAGCAAGTAAAGCTCCTTAGGAAGAAAATTAACATTTTAGGAAACTACGCTTCCACATCAAATTTACTCATAACCGAATTAAAAGAACAGTTAAAGGCAAATACTCGTACTCTAGTAAACTTAGGGATAGTTACAAAGTTAATAGAATTCCAATCAAGTCTAGGTGCTACGCATAACATTATATATAAATCAAATGGGAAGTATCAGGGCATTAGTAAATTTAATCGAACAAGCCATAACTAGTATACACGATATACACAAATTGGTGATAACCTCACTCCAACTTGCTAAAAACAAAATTACTAACTCCCAACTTTTTTCTCCAATATTCCTCTTACCCTTCATACTAGAAATGAACAAAGAGACTAAACTACACACGATACCCCTAGAAACAAAAACATACCAATCTTTTTAACTTACTCTTGGACTATTCAATCTGCAGCTGCCCTTATGAACTAATTACTTTAATATATTTTATCTCAGTGGAGAAATTCACTTCTTATAAGCTTATACCTTTTCCTACCCATCTCCCTTTGAATCAATCTTTAGTTCGAGTTATGTACAATGACCCAAACAACTACTTCTTTGTAAATTATGGTCAACGGAAATACACTTATCTCAAAGAATCGGCACATCATCTTTGTCGACATTTAGGCCAACTAGCAGTTTGCCCTCAATCCCAAGTACTTCTATTG
>JABUQX010088502.1:12500-35000 GCA_015478945.1 Trachelipus rathkii
TTGTAGAAATAACTTCAATAAATCTCGGAGGCACTAGTACTGGACCTCGAGGAAAGTAGTAACAATAAAGTTACTTAACCAAACTACATGCGAAAAAGAAACAGTTACTCTGTATGACGAGAAAGAGAAACTGATAGATATATAAGCAGACAGGGACAAATAAGCTATGATATTAACAATATTGAAAGAAAGATGAATTATAAAGAAATAAAATTTAAAGATTAACAAAACTGAAAATGAAACCCAAAGATTCATTTGGAGTGAGAAAAGAGGTGAAAGATTTGAAATATCAGAAGAGGAAAGGGGGGAAGGAGAATTGACTTGCCAAACAGAAATATGAACACCAAAATACTTAAAAAAATATATAAAGAAAATTTGAAAATCGAAGATAAAAAAAAATATGATAAATATTTTAGTAAAAACTTAATAATAATAATAATAATAATAATAATAATAATAATAATAATTAATAATAAAATAAATAATATAATAAAAACATAAATAATAATTAATAATATAATAATATATAATAATAATAATAATAATAATAATAATAATAATAATAATAATAATTAATATAATATATATACTAATAATATTTAATAATAATAATAATAATAATAATAATAATAATAATAATAATAATTAATAATAACATAAAATAATAATAATAATAATAATATAATATATAATAATAATAATAATAATAATAATAATAATAATAATAATAATAATAATAATAATAATAATAATAATAATAATAATATATAATAATAATAATAATAATAATAATGATAATATAATAAATTAATAAGCATATTTTTGTAACTTAATAATAAATAATAATAATTAAATAATTATAATAAGAATAATAATCAATTATAATAATCAATATAATAATAATAATAATAATAATCATAATAATAATAATAATAATAAATATAATAATAAATAATAAATATTAATAATAATAATAATAGGTGGAGGAGGAGGAGGAGGAGGAGGAGGATGGAGAGAGGAGGAGGTTTAAATTGTCAAAGTAATTTGCATTTCTAGAGGAGAGTATTCGTGGTTATATTTCATGGGAAAATTTGTTCCTAAATTTTCACGACATATGGAACAGATGACCCGGATGAGCTAACTAGAAAAGCTGGTGAAGTGAAAATATGGAAACAATTTTTATTTTTTTTCTAATTATATTATTGATTTTTTTTTTATTAAGTTTTTGGAACGGGTCAGTGTAGCATTTCCTGATTTTTTTGAAAGAAACTATTAAAAATAAACAAGCCTACTAAATTTTTTTTACCCGGCATAAATTTTGTAAGGCCAGGGCAAGTTTCTAAGCAGTTAATAAATGGTAAATGGGGTAAATGGTATTAAAAAATCAATAACACACTCACAAGTTCATGGCATAGCATTTGTGAACGGATGATGCCTGATATATTCCTTTTACATTATGAAAGAAAATTAAAAAATAATATAAAATACATTAATAATAACATATATATGAACACACCATAATGAACAATTTAAAGATATGTTAATTATAAAGTTAAAACATTAAACGTATAAATAGAAGTATAAATACCTAGGTGTGTACTAGGTCAGGTAAAAATTTGGGTTTAAAAAAAAAAAAAAAAAAAGAAAAACAGTAAGTTTTCATTAATACATATTTGGATTAAGAAATGATATCAACAGATTATTTAATTGGAATATATTAGCGCTGAAATTGCAGTTAACAATATTATTTGATGTAGACAAAACAAGATTAATCAACCTTTAATGCAAGTTCAATTAATTCTCCAAATTTATGGACTTTGCTGAGTTCAGTGGCGAAAAGGAGCAAGACCCTTTTTTGATTAACCAAGCTATAAATATAAAATAAAAACATAAATTAAAAAATATTTTGCAAGGAATATCATACTGAATTTTTTTGCAATATTAACGATACACCCTGTATATGATTATCAAAAATTTTGACAATAAAATATTCTCTAATAGTTAAGTTTTTAGAGAAACTATGATATATCTAACAGTTATACAGGGCAATAAAGATAAAACTTTAGTGAATAGCTTGTCATGTAACAAATATGCTAAAATTGAGAACAAAATTTTGATATTATTGATATTAATAACGAAGTTAATTAATAAAATTTCCAATTGTAAGTATAATTATACTGAGGTAATTTAGTTTGGAAAAAAAATTATATATAAAATAATTTTAAAAAGGAAAAAAATTGTTAGTTTTCCACAGCTACTTGTAGAGATTATATAAACATATAATTACTTAGCAGAAGTCTGTGTTTGTAAAGAACTTTTTCTGAGTTTATATTTATATACGTTTTGGTAATGAATAGCTGTATAGCAACCCACCCGTAATTTCCAAGCTTTCATGTACTAAAGACATACTATCTTGCATACGGCTGTGAATTTGCTTTAGCGTTCGGATTTTGAGAGAGTATCATAGAATATGACACGGTATGTATTGCTGCGAAGCATACATGTGGATTTTAAAAAGATATTAGCCTTTTAAATAATAAAATTATGCATAACAGTTATCAAAGTGAGTTAACATGCACACATATATTCAGAGATATATTCAGACATGCATTTTTACCCAAAATGATAAAATAACACAAAGATTATTTGGTGCTTTAAGTGCTAAAACTTCTGGTAATGAGAAGAAGAGGTGCGCATTCTGACTTTGAAAAAAAAGGAAAACAAATGGCTATGAAGAAAATTATTGTGAATAGATAGAGCATTACTGTCTAGCTATGAAATTCATAACGAAGATGCAGTGTGAGTCTGTCTTAGGCTGAGAAAATATTATATTTGAGAAAATAGTATCCTTCAATGTGCGTAATTCTCTGACTAATATTAAGCTGAGAGTTTAGATTAAATACAAGGGAGTGAATGATAGAGTAGAGATCGAGAGGAAGAGATGAGAGTAGAGAGAATTTTTGAAAATCGTGTATAATTTATTTATTTTTCCTACTTGCAGGTAACATATTCCGATGCATATTTTAGTACAAGGTGATAAAAAATTAAAAGTTTAGAACTATACGATAGCTCCAATAATAAAATCAATAGAATTTTTTATTATTTTTAATAACAACATTATATCTAAGTTTCACAATTAGTAAAACATTTTCAAATCAGCACTAGTAGTTTAAGGTAGAGATAATAGTCGATATTCCTATTACTTATGTAACCAGTAATTAATATTATTTATCTCTGCTTTAGGAAAAACAAGTACTACTGCTTAATATTAACCCAGATATCTATGAGACTAGTGAAAGACAAAAGAGAATATATATTGGTGTCTAGCGAGAATCTGACTTATAAATGAAATGAATGAGGACATTCCAAAATCAGAATAAGCATAAAGAGAAGATGTCTAATTTTCTATATTATATTCAGCGTAGCTCCTGTATATAAACTATGATAGTTATATGGATCATATTAGAGTACATCCTATCTCAGCATTTATATACGATGTGCACAGCAAAGATAAAGTAGTTGCTGATATGTACAAATAATGAATATTTTTGAATACAATCAGTAGATAAATATTAATATTGACCATTTTATATGACATAATTCTACTAATTATAAGTAGTTTTTTCATCAAGCAATCTACAATCTAGCTGTAGAAGCATTTTTTTTCCTACCATAAGTGAATTAATTACTAGAATACAATATTATTATTTCCTTTCTCATAACTATTTGATTTATGTATCCAAAACTTGGATGAATTTACATTTGAATTTTATCTTACACATATTCTACTCAGAGATCACAGATTATTTTTCTATTGTATGACATATAATCCAATCAATAGCACTTCCAGAAAGATTTAATGAATGTAATATTTAAATATTTCTAACTATTCTTAACAATTTGCTCGTTATTTCATTTTCAGATTTACTTAGTACTAGATTTTAATATTAACTATTATAGTTATAATGTATAAAAGTTTAATCCTAAATGACCCGGTTTGTGTTCATATATATATAATATAACTGAAGAACATAGTATAATAAACTAGTATCGTCTATTACTATCTTTTTATTTGATAGGCTTGGTAAATATATAGATTACACTTTTCGGACATTACGACGATCGACGAGATGTCTTTAGAATTATGATGTATTTAACATAATATATTCTGATATGAATGGCATTCAAAAAAAGATTACATGATGTTATTATAGTTAGTCGATATATAAGTAAACTGTTGCAAGTACATAGAGTTTCTTCTCTTTAAACCCTGCTTCACAGGTATAGCCGATAAGTAAGATTGAATATAAATTACCGATATAACCTAGAGCATTTTTTATGTTTTTATATCCTTCTAATAAAACTCACAAATCAGTCTATAAGATAATATATAATATGGGTGAGTGAAATTATGGGTAGAAATTGTGGAGAGATTATAGGGGGTAAATTTTAATTAGAAAACATTAGTAATTGATTATTACAATAGAACTAAAAATGGGACATTACTTATAACTGATAAGGGATCGCGTAGGGGGGAAGTTTTGACTTTCAGTGAAGTTTGAAATTTTCCATATCCTTTAATAGTTCCTTTCACACTTTATTATTAATTATATATAATATATTAAATAATATTAAATACTATAGGAGACCTAGGAGAATATATATAATTACCTCTTATATATATAGTTAAGCTATATTATATTAGGTATGATATTGCATTAAGTTATAAATTATAAGTGTTAGGCTTAACAGCACCGAGGATGTGGCTAGGAGTATGCGGATTAGCTATATATATTAATGATGTTGGTAAAGCTTATTAATTAATTTGATATATGATCGTAGTAATTAATTATCTCTCAGAGAGACTTAATGAGTAAATTAATAGTGCTGAAATTGAGTGACAGTAACTATATTATATTAAATTATCATATATATCGGGTATAAGCGGTGCGATTTTAAAAATTATAAAGAATGAGTGATGTATGTACGTGATATTGTAATAGGAGTGCTGAAATATATAGACAATTAGCAGCATTTCTGAGAAACATAGAATGGTTTTATGAGTATAAATATTGTGAATTATATGACTAAGGATGCGTAGTCAGTGAGGCAGTGTAGATAAAAAATAATTTTAATTATTAGTTGTACTAACTTTTCTTTTCCATTTCTACATATGGCATTAACTTATCATATGCGGTTGGTGGTAGCTAGTAGGTACAAAAATAAATTATTTGAAGTTGTGGTGTCAATGATGAGTAACTAATATACTCTCTGGAGTATATTACACTATATATCAATATAGATATTATTTACTGGTTGACGTGTATATAATAATACCTACAATAAATATCCGATGTACTCTAACCAACTAGATAATTTAATAATATACTATAAGTAATAATATATTAATATTGTAAAATTAAATATATATCGTATTATATAATATTAATATTATATATATATATATAATAAATAAATATATAATTGTATATTAATTATAATTTAATAATATAATATATATATATTAAATATATATATTCTCTATTTACTTATTATTAATTATATATAATATATATAAGATATAAATATATATAAATTTAATATATATACATTAATATATTATATAATATATAAATTAATATTAAGTATTAATAATAATAAATATTATAAATATTAATTATATTAATATATCATTATATATTTCATACAGTAATTAAATCTATATCATTTAGTATATAATATATATATTAATATATATATATATATTCTTATTAATATTGATAATATAATAAAATATTAAACTATATATTTTATTTACTATATATAATATAATTTAAATATATTATTTATTATAATTAATATTAGAGAATTAATATAAATATAATTTAAATTTTATGTAGATATTATTTAAAATATATTAATATAAGATTATATAATATTAATAATATATTAAATATCAATAGTAATAATTAATATGCAATATATAGTATATACATAATATAATATAAATTTTTACACTTAAGCTAATTATAATAATATTAATATATATCTTATAATTAAATATTTACATATTAATTATATATTAATATATATTTATATATAACTTACATTATATATATATATATATATATTAATATATTTAATAAATATATATATATATATAATATTAATTATTATTAATTATATTATAATTCATATATATTAATGTAGAAGGGAATATACTGCTATATATGTACTATATAATACTTTCACTTTGAATCACCAACAGTAATCATGTGAAGTATGAGGATGGTACGTGAGAAAATATATATTAGACTTCACATTATAGAGAGTATGAAATGGATTAAATAATGTTAATATAATAATTATAAAAGCGATATTTGTATTTTTGAAAGATATGGAACTAGAATTGCTAAATATAATTGGAAGAAATAAAAGAGTTATATGTATCTATACTTACGCAATATGAAAATTTATATGAAAATTATAATTTTAAGGAGAAGTACATTAAGGATGACGAAAATGATAGTATATAGTATATAATGTTGACTAAGTATACCTTATATATTAAATATTCGTACACTTTCTATAATAGGTTTAGTAATAGATTATACTACTTAGCAAATCCATACGTTCAAACATCTGTTAATAATTACTACATTAATATATTTATATATTATATATATATTAATATTAATAATATCATATAATAATATATAAATATATATAGGCCGTTTTTAATTAATGAATATTTAAATAGGATGGTAAGGGCAGTGAATTAATATTATAATATATATATATTAATATTATATAATACGTAGTAAGATGATGAGTAATATAAGTCCAATACTTAATATTATATAGAATGCAAAATAAATAAATATGATATTATTGAGAAAATCATACATTGTTTATTCATAACCTCTATAAATAATATATTAATACTACTTATATTAATAGTAATATATTTAATTATTTTAAAAAATATTATATTAATTAATATAATATTAATAATATAATTAATTAATTATTAATATTAAAGTACTACATTAATTTATTAATATATACTTATAACTTACTATTTTTCATGAATATATTTATTATTATTACTGTCTTTTATTTATGAATGGACTCAATGTGCATTCCACTATACTCCCATTTAGCTTAATGATAATTTACCTTTACTTTTAAATGCATTAATAGAAATAAATTTCGATATATTTATCAGCAATGCTATAAAAAATACTGGTAGTCCCATATATATAATAATATAATACTATATAATACACTAACCGTAATATATAATATAATAATTATATATTATATAATATAATATATATTCATAAATATAATAATATAGGTTTTATATCAATTAATAATTAATAATTAGTATAAATAATGTAATAGCAATGAGAAAATAAATTATTATAATAAATAATTTGTTATAAAGAAAATAATATAACGAAGGATTCAGCATTTCTTCTTTATATTAATTATATAATATAATTTATTAATAAAAATTATATATTATATAGTATAATATATATTAATATTATATTTATATATATTAATATATATAATATTAAATATATATATTATAATTAACTATAAACATCAACTTTCATAATATTATAATACTATTAACATAATATTAAAATGAATACTATATATATATTAAAATTAAAATAATTATTTAATTAATTATTATAAATTATATTAAAATTATTAAATTATTATATTATATATCTATGTTAATTATAAATTATATTAATAATATTATATATAATAAATAAATATTATTAAATAATATATTTTATATATATTATAAATTATATTATATATTTATATATAAGTATTATTATTTATATTACCTTAATAAATATACATAAATTTGACACATTATATTATTTATTGCAGATATATTATATGAGTCACTAATTAATATTCAAATTTAATTTACATAGATATAATAAATTAGAGCTTCACTTTACATGATATGTCATATCATTATTAAAACTGAATCAACTATAGCATAGTGCCCCACATAGTAATAAGATAGCGGTCTCATAATTATACTCCGGCGATTTGAGGTGAGGATAGACTAATAAATATTACAATGATCTCGAGAATTGATACTCTATACTATTCACTATTATTTTTAATAAATTATGACCGAGTTCTTTCTTATTGCGAGTAATACATTGTGTCAATCAATGTTCAATTTATCTATGCAATGTAGTTATATTATAATTAGTTATTATTTCTTTTATTATTATATTATTATATTATAAGAAAATATGGTAAATTTATTGAGTCTGAGTATTGCAATCTTAAATGTTAAGAATAAACATAGTAATATTTAGTGTTTTTATTAATAATATTAATAGGTTATTTAAAACATAAATTAAAATTTTGTTTCATCAAATGTTTTGTCATTAAAGTCATATTCTATATTATTTATATATCCTATTTACCCTATTTTATAGTATTCCTTTTAGAAGATGTATATTGACATCTTACAAATTATAATCAGGAGACCTATTGCAAAACAATAAGTAGTAACCCTAATGTTCTTTCTCATGCAGCTAATCACCAAAGGAGGACAGAAGAATTTTAATACCAGGATGAAACTATAAGCCAGGGCTGTGAACGATTGAACTGATCAATTATGGATACGAAGGAAATAAGTTAGGTAACAGCTACTAACATATAAGTGGGCGACTCACTTGTCTTCTACGCCGAACTATGTTAGGTGTAATGCGATATTTTTATTGTGTTGAGTAAGTATGGTGCTTTACTGTGAATATTCTTATGTCTTTTTGTCTTTCTATAAATTATTTCAAAATATTGATCATAGCTTTGCCAAGGATGACTGATTGGATTAAATAGCGGTATTTGAGAGAGTGACTTCTATACTGTGAGAATAGCTATTCTACTTTGAGGAAAGGTGCTAGTCAATCTCGTGCATTGATGAAATGATTGTAAATTGGGTCGTGATGCAATGACACTCTTGTACCAAGTCTGCTCTAGCTAATATTCCCCGTGTTAGTGTGGTGAGTCTGATTTAATTTATGTGTGTCGTAAACACACCAATTTAAAATGCTTGTGATGACGGGTGATGGTATGATTGTACTTTTTACTATTGAATGTTTTGTATTTATATTCTAGAGAGCATCTCAGAAATAAGGCGTTTGGCTTGATCTGTGGTGATGGGGTTAATGCGTAAAAGGCAATGTCCACGGGTTGTTAAGGTGTGTGAAAACAGTTCTTTATTAGAATACGATTAGAGATTGTTCTATCTCGCTGTCACACCAGGTGTGTATCACTCGCGATGAGGTGTGAGCATCTCTCTAGTCGACGTTTAATACATGAGAGAATTATACTTGATATAATATTAATACGAATTGAAGTAATCGGGAATCGTGATATTTAATAGGTCTGTCCGTGAGTCATTGACGGACCAGTCTCTTAAGAATTATATATATTAATGTTTTTATGGTTAGGGCTAGTCTCTATCGAGTGTATGAACGTTTTAGTTATGCGTGTGTTATTGAGTGGCCAAGATTTGGATTAACCGAAGTACGTACTATAAGATTAAGTGGGTTGTAGAGTACCTTACTTATGATGTAGACTCGTCGCGATGATATTAGGTGTAACGAGTAGCGATATAGCAGTGATGATTCGATATAATTGGTAATATTAGGTAAAAGTGATTATTCGTATGACCTTTATTATGGAGTAGTTAATACTTGTATTAATTACCTGTTAATTGAGATATTTAGTTATCTATGTCTTCTTTCCATTTTGTATTGCAAAACTCACTATAAGTGCTAAATGAGTTGGATATTCTTTTCTTTAAAGTTATTGGATGTTAGATTTTGTTTTTGTGGAGTCAAAGTTTATGTTTAGGATATTCTTGTATCATGATGTCTGTGTTTGATTGTGTATTGCTTAATATTGATATTTGTTTGTTTGTGGTGGGTTTTAGAGTTAGGTCGTTATTGTGTGTATTGGTGCGTTTATTTGAAGTTGTGCGGGTTTGTTTTGAGATTTGGTTTTGTTGAACATCTGGGCAGTGCATGTTTGATATACGATGTGTGGATATTTATTTTGTTTAGTATTTTTTTTTTTTTTTCTAGTATTTTGCATAGTGTTGATAAAAGAAATGGGGCGATATGAGAAGGGTCAGAGAGGGTCTTTCTGGTTTAGTTTGGGTATAAATGAGTTTTTTCCCAGATAGTGGGATTGAAATTAGGGTCGTGATGGACATTGTATATTTGTGCTAATCTGAGTTAAAGCTGTGTTCCCTAGTTATTGGTGAGTGTTTGTTTGAAATGTTGCCTGGGCGCAGTTGCAGGCAAGGTTTTTAAGAGTGTCTTTGGTTTATGTTTCTAGGGGTATTTGTAGTTATTTTAATATTCATATTTATATGTTTAATATTATATATGAAATAGTAAGTATATTGTTAGATAGAGAGAGACGTTGAGAGAGAGGAGGTCTTATAACGTGTTCTGTCACCTATAGAGTTTTGAGCATAGTGGGTTCCCGTGTGTGAACTGAAGTAGTTGTGGATTCTGATAGAGCGTTTGGTGCACAATACTTTTATCACCTCACTTATATACGGAAGTGAGCTAGTATACTTCGTGGTATGAACTCTGGCTTCGTTTGGCGTGCTATGTTAGCTTATCAGGAAACGCTCCTTGATATGAGAGGGACGAAATCCTATTGGCATGTCGCTATTGCGTCTAAAAGTAACTACTCTGCAATGTGAAGATCTAATAAATTCACTAACTGTCCCTGACATTGGAGTAGCTCTCCTTATCACACACCATAAAAATAACATTACATGTTACTAGACTTGATCTTATTGTAGAGATGAAAATTTAGAGTAAAAATGCCTAAAAAATAGCAAACACAGTGATTATTAACTGGAGAAGACTAAATAGGGATGGCTTCCAATATAAATTAAACCCTTATTCATACTACGAATCCTTATTATACCCTCATCACCATTAAATGCCATTAGACTGAGCAACTCCTGAGTGACTGAGTAGTGTGTCAGTCAATTAAGGACTATTAGCCGCCTGTTTTTGATTACCGTCTTCAAATTTATTATTACATAATATTTCTGCAACCTCTACGGCTTTATTAATAATCTAATATTATTTCATTTATGTAGAATACAATTACCGTCTCCTCCTCTAAAACCCATATCTCTTATCCTTAACCGAATAACTTAGGTTTTTGCTGGTATGTAGTGTTTCTGTACTTTCAATAGTTCTAGTCTGTGTGCGTGTTGTGTGCTGTGTGAGTCGTGTTCGACACTACGTGTCAATTTTATCAGCCAAATAGTGCGTCTCTTGTATTTTGCTATCAGTTTTTGCAATGATGTTTGGTTCCCGTGCTCTTATTGTATTTGAAGTATTTTTCCGATAATATATCTATAACTTAACAGTCAATCTATCACACTATTTCATCTAATATGAATATATCTGTCTCCTAACATCAACTGACTAAATATCAACATTCTTCACTGATAATCAATAACGTTCTGTAATTTCAACGTTTAAACCACTCTAGTCTCAATTGAGTACTTTCCTCTAATTCTCATGATACATTTGGTGAACTTGCCATCCATTTTCTATCCAGAATGACCTCAAACAGTATTAGTGCACTCCTCACTCGTACTCGATTCGTTTTTGTAGATGACCCAACATTCTAGATCTTATTCCTATCTCTAATTACTTCTTTTATCTAGTAAATTCGTTATCTCACTTCACACACGCTTGCGCTCCCTCACTGATATTCATCCTGCTCTATAGTATCTCACTAAGTTTTCGCTTTTCTAATCATCTTCAAGTCTCCGCAGAATAGTACCTCCCGTCACGGCGAAGAAAAGTTATTTGGAACTTTGGATGCTGCATACTACTACTAGTATCGGACAATGCGGTCGAGTACCACTTATTATGATTCCATAAATGATCTACAGCTTCCGTGGAGAATTATCGGTCCCTGGAAGTTATGCAAAGCGATGACTAATTCTAAATCTGTGCATATGTAGGCGTTACATCTACATGATCTTTTACCCTTCAACTAAACTAGATAACCTATTGGTTTACTATTCTCTGTTCTCGTGCTATTAGCTACAGGAACGCTGCCTTTAAGAATTCTGTCATCTTCAATTACTTTTCACAAAAACCACTTAAAACGTAATATCAATATTCGAAAATCGACATAAATCACTTACTCCGTGACACTAAAAAATTCTTTTTCTTTTAACAGTAAAAATAAAATAATTCCTAACTGGTTCCTCTTCCTGTTCAATGTCTACTTATCTGACATGTTTTCCAAAAAATTTAATCATAACGTTTGCACTCCATTGATCACTCACTTAGTATTTTCCAACAGCACTAATTGCCTTTTAATCTATCCACTAAAGTCACCGTAATTCTTTGCTCATAAAGCATTCTTCTTAATTCCACCTAGACGATTCCTGAACTATTCCTACTCCAAACTCACTCTTCAATCACATAAATTATGCTTTTCATTATTATAATTTCATTACAAGGTGTTATTTGTCTGCTCTCTCTCTGAGCTTAAACACTAAGAAGGCGTTATCAGGTGCTTATCTGATGTGATCCTCCTGTGGTTACTATCAAATAACTTGTTGCTTCAAGCTTGATTCTGCCTTGTTAAGTGTAATTAACCGTCTCATGTCTTTCCTACTTTAAAGACCTTCCTTCTTGCTGGAAACGTTTCCGTACAAAAAAAAGAAAAAAAAGAAAAAGGATAATCAATTCTCACCATAGGCGCTTGTAATTGTGGCAATGTTTAGTGCCGAGGATTTATCCTCCCGTATACATTAAGATGATTCCACTCACAAAGAGAGGACTACCACACATGAGAAATGTTTTTTTAATTTAAGTATCACATCTGTTAAAGCTATATGAGAGTTGTGATTACTTCATAGTATAGGATGTCAGCATATACTAAATGTTTAAAACCTATAAAATGTAAAAATAAGATAATAGAATAAAAGTGACATATGATTCCATTATGGCGATCAGAATAAAAATTTAGAAAAAATAACTAATTAATATAGATTTAACCAAGGCATAATATAAAATGAATTAATTATTTATACAATAAATTTATTCAAGTTGATGTATGTTGAATGGTGAGACATAAAATCACATGCATACCATATAGTAAGCGGAAATAAATTAGATTAAGATATAATTAAGAATTATAATTTAAATCAAAATTGGAGTTATAATAGTGAGGAATTTGAAATCACAAAATAAATATTAGAGCACACTCATCATAATTATATATCTGAAGAAATCATAATACACTATCCTGAAACTCTTTTGCGAGCGGGGAAAGGAAGGGGAAGGACACAGTGCTTAACCCTGCACCACAACTGTATGATTCACTCAGTTATTTAGTTGGTTAGTTCGGACATTTGGAAGAATTCTATTCTTTAATCTATTACAAAGACTAATGAACACAGAATATCTATACAGAATAATGAAATATACAATAAATCATATTTATATAAACCATATGTATATAGAATATGCAATAAGTAATTTAAAGAAATTCATATTTAATATTATATATTATATATATATATTAATAATATATATATATATAATATATATATAATAATATATATATATATATTATATAATATATATTATATATATATATTTTATATATATATATTATATTATGTAACTGATACTTATTTTATTATAAATTATAATATTTATTAAAATTGATAGTCCACCTTCTCATTGCCCTTCCGCAACTGCTTTAATCGACATCAGACCATGATCTTCACAACCCTTCCAACTTATCAGCTAAATAACTCTCTAAACTCTGTTCTTCTATAGTTTTCCACATCTTTCCAAAGATATATATTTGAAAGACTCAATTCTTCTAATCTATCTCTGATGTCATACGGCTTTACGTAATACGAAAGTGCTCTATCTGCGACTAATTCTTCTAGTCTTCCTTTTCGTAGTCCACTTATTTCCTTTCATTTTTTGCGTTGAATATCACCTGTAAATTGATATTGCCTTTTATTATATTATTATTAAATACGTGAATTTGTTATTTTTAATTCTGTTTTGTTAATCCCTAATAACTTCTCTAATACTTTTCATAATATCAGACCTTTCTCTTATACTTCATTAGTATATATACTCTAACTTATCCTAACCCATATTACTTCACCCTCATTTATTCTCAACCTTCATTTTCCTTTAGATCGCTCTAAATTTCAATATGCAATTAACATCACCTATAATAGGAGGCACCCTTGTAAATCAATAATAGCCATCTGATCTTACCGAATTTCTTTGGGGTACATTGAAAATGGTATGTTAACTTAAATTATTACCAATGGAAACCTATGGAAACTTAGGGTAAATCAGGAAAGAACTAGCTACAACTTATAACATCTTAAAACCTACACAACTCCAACCTTCTATCTGTCCTTAATAAAATATAATTATTTAGTGTTTTATTTTTCCTAGTGACGTAGACTTAAATTAGAAGGTCATATAATTCGTTTGATTAAATCTCCGATTATCTAGAACTAACTTCTAAATACAGGTTGGTGTTACTTGCCAATAGAATTTCCTTACGACTCTCTAGTCATTCAGTGCGTTTGAATGCTTGCTATAAGGGTACTTGTCAGCTTTTATACACCATAGGAGAGGAGGGATGTAGGGAGTGGTCATTCTGAGAAAAGATGCCAGGCGAGAGCCGACCTTCTTGCGAGAGAGTTGAGTCTAGGCTTTTCGGTCGATTTATTACTTATTAATTCGTAAATTTGGGGATGTCGCCACACTCTTTTATGTGCGATAGCGTAAATTTAGAAAGAATCAATGCATGACTACTCACCATGTTAAATCTCAACTCTTATAAAATCAGGAGGGGAATATACCCAAACACTTATTATTAAGAGTCGACCAAGTGAGCTGCGTGATGCACTAGATCTCTGTTGTGTCAGTAGTAAAGGATACCGGAGTATGTTGGATCGTTGTGCAAGGAAGTGGAATCAAATTCTCTGACCTCGAGAACTTAAAAACATATATTGGCTCAGAGGTACGTTCCTATTGTTGTACGAGAGACAAGAGATATGAATGTAATATTCGTACTGTTGGTGTATAACACTATCTCTCAGAGCTGTTAATTTCTGAATTATGTTTTGGCCTAATATTACCTTCGACCACTCATTAACACGAGCGTGCAAAGCCCGTGTACATGTTGTAGGAATTCGACCGATTAGAGAATAGGTGCTATAATCCTGAGTATAAAAACAGGGAGCCCTCGCGAGATTTGTTCACCCCATGCCTCTCCAACAGGTGATGGTGGTAGAGGCATTATGCGGGGGTGATGGGAAATGCAGAGAATAAGTAAGGAACATTTCCCAGTAGATCCGACAGACGATGGCTCCTATAACTTAAGCCAACACGCGCTGGTAAATTGTGTATAGAAATGTATGACGGGATCCGGATCTTTGCAGCCTGCCTCACTGAATAGAGAGTTCTGGCTAGTTGCCTCTGATTTGGCTTAGGGAAGATAGCTTATTTTATGCATCTCTGTCAGAAATAAGAAAGTCGTGTCAGCAATATGATTCCAGATGGCACAAATGCTCCGACGTAAAGTGTTGAGAATGAGTGACGCTCTGAAACCTTTTAAATGGTAGGACGTTTTGCGCTCATACGCTCGTCGATTTGAGTAATCGAATATATATATGCGTTTGATAGGACATTCTTGCGTGAACTGCGCAGATCCTGTGAGCTATCTGGAGCCATTCCTCTTCTTCAGATCACCAGTATGCCTTCGACGCTCGAGTTCAACTGTTGCAATAACATATTCTAGGGCGATCATGAAGATCTGAGATATTCATGTGTTGCAGAGACAACCTCGAGGAGTATCATAAGAGAGGAGCTGGTTGGTTGTAATCGTCTCGATCGAGATTCACAGTTTCTGATCCAGGGTATGAATGATTACGTCAAGTTCTACTCTATCTAGCTCCCCTTATTAGCGTTCCTCTCCTTCTCTTTTGCTTACTCTTGTCAAAAATTTCTTTCTGGTCGCATCCATTTCTAAGAAATGAACGACTCTTTTACCTTTTCCTGTTAATTGTGGTTTTTCTCAAGGTTCTGTTTTTTATTAATCCAACTTTCATAAATTAACTTTACTTTTCAAACTTTTGTTCCTTTGGACTCAAAACGCCTATCCCATATTATATCTATTTATTTCGACCGACGACTCAACTCCTCATTCTTCCTACTCGTTTCCAAATCTGCCTTCTCTTATTGCATCTAAAAGATGTTGCTCTACTCCTTCATAACTTTCCCTATTTTTCATTCTTGCCGACCTGGAATGTGATTATTACCTGGTTGGGCCACCGAACCTGTAAATTCAAACTCTCTTTGAAACTCATATCTTGCTTTCATCTCCTCTCAAAATACAACCTCCTTAGAACTTTCTCTATTTTTTTTCGATCGAGTCAACGCTCACCTGTTAAAAATCATAGTTAATAACATTTTAGATCTGATAACATAGACATAAAAATAAATATAATTTTTGATGGGGTATGGGTCCCCTACTCACTCATTATGGGGAAAACTCTCATATTACAACAAATAAATTAGGTTATTCAATAACATGGTAGTCTCATTCTATATATAAAATAAAACCTGTAACGGATGATATTCTTAGATATTTCAGAATTGCTGACGAATTATTTTTTCTTCTGCACGATGCTACTCGTATTTAACAATAAGTGAGCCATTATATTATTCAGCCCTTTCGTACTTGAGTAAACTTAGTCTCACATCTGGGGGGGAGCCCCAGTTCCACCTCTATCTGTGTGATAAGGGTTTAAGGTAAAAAGTTAAAAAACTTCTTAAATCATAAACTGTATCCTCTAAAACTTTCAAAATATTCCCTTGTATACCCTCTAATCTCTGGCGACGTGTACGTTGTAGTAGCACTATAATAACTTTTATTATACAGTAACTTAACAACAGTAGATGTAGCTAAAATACCGGAGTTGTCACCGTGCTCACATTACTAACTACTTCGTATTTGAACTTCGCCCTCGTAAAACAAGAAGGGTGCGCACTCTTTAGCAAGATTACTTTGCGTGATCGTTCATAATAGACTAGAAGTCTCCGATGATCACCGTATTAATCGTTGTGGGACGCTTAGTATGATCCTTAACTTTCTCGAGTTCACCTATCATGTGAGTATCTATTAATGAACTATATATCATATTCATACCTCCATTAGTATATTCCCAACTTGTTTATTAATATTATTAAAACATTCCCAGAAACATATTAAAAAGTATCCTAATATATAAAGACACTTTAAGTACGATTCTGCGTTAGGTAATGAGTAGTGGTTGTCTCGTCTGTTCCTTTTCTCTATTCTCTCCATGAAAAAGGCTGTACCCAGGAGTAATGGTAATCTAGAAAAAAAAAATAATAACATGAAACACCTACTGTAATGTAATAAAGGCGAGTAGTTGTCACACGGCAACTCTCGCGCGCAGTAGGCCAGATATCTCCAAACAACTTGCTACGAATCCCTTGTTGTATTTTCTATAATATGAGAGATTGACCCTACCTATATTTATAACTCTAATATTTGATGTTTGATGATATAATATATTATATATATATAATATATAATATAATGATTAATAATATATATATATATATATATAGTATATATTATAATAAATATAATTAATCATCTATATATATATATAGTTATATAATATATTATTAAATTTAAATTATAATAAGATATATTAATATCCTAAGTTAATAATTAGTACGAAGGGTTAAGTATAATATTTATCTGGAACCCTATTTCTTACTGTATATAATATATTTGCAGTGATTACTAATAATTATTATATTATATTAATAGTGGTGTAGAATGTATGAGAAAATGGAGAGGAGATGTCTGAAGTTATAAAGTCTCTACTTATCCATAGTAATATATAATCTCGATGAATGATTTATTAATTGTTTGATTATGGCAAATGAATCTGACAGAAAGCATCTCAAGAGAATTTAGATTATCGTATAAAGGGCTGCGACCTAGTGATCGAGGTGATGGTAAAAGGGTTGTTGAGTAATTCAAACTAAGTTTAGATATCAGTAGTTAAGGTTCATTGGTTAGTACGTAGTGTAGATTAGTGAGACAAATCCTCGGTTGTGGGATATGTTAGAATCAGTCGAACAACAGAACAAGTGTCTGAGTTTTAAAATTAATTTAGGATATTGTGCGATGAAAAGGGAACCCTGTAATGCAGGTGTTAAGTAAAGATATTCATCAGATAAAAATATTACTGAAGATAGTAAGGAAGTGTAGCTATAGTGCAATTTAAATCCTTGTGTATGAGACATATGTAAGGACTTAGTTGCTTAAATTGACGCAGTGTTTCATTAGTAGTATATAGTTGTTTAAACCTTATAGTAGTTAATTATTATATAATATATGTATTTATAAAAGATACTGTATGATGCTACAATCTGAATGATTTAAAATAAATAAATTCCTATTCCCATTAAAATGATGAATATCTATTCTAAAGATGTTGCGTGTAGAACCAAAACAGTTATATGAATGATACAATTATTATTGAATCAGTAGAAATGTAAATGATAATATAGTCATTTACCCTTGTAATAAACAGTCATAACAGTCATAAACATAATAACGATCATTGACAGTCAAGATAAAAAGATAATAGAAGACGCATTAGGAGACCAAATTATTGCTAATGCCTATTTGAGAAAACTTGAATCTTGCCCTGACATTAAAGATGAAGATAAAATTAATATTGTATAATGAAAAAATAATATTTGTTTATAATACGTTAGTCATGATGATAAATTTCATAAAATATATGCAAATATTTGCCGTGACTCTATAACCCGCAAAAATCTGTTCACCAATATTAAACTTATCATTGATGTCCGCTAGGATATTATTCCCCTAATTCGCCGTCGTTTATCATTTCCCTAACTGTTATAGGTCCATTAAACTAACCTTCCACTATATAATATATCTACCATATCTTTATAACAGAATCTTCCACTTACCAAATCTAAATTATCCTTAATCTTTACTAAGACTGTAAATTCTTATAATACTATGATCTTAATTTATTATTATTAATAATATAATAAGTACAGAGTAAAACCTTGGTGATTATTTTACGTGTATAAAATTCCCCTAACTTAAAGTTTTGTTTAACTTTAATTCAATGACTTTTTAGGGATTGAATAGATGGCTCTAAATACTGATAAAGATCGAGTTAATTATCTCATAAGTCAGAACTCATAATCAATTGACTGAGGTGTTCGTACCCCAAGGTAGGTTACCAAGTTTTCTGTCATCTTTCCTGTATATCATTTGTTCAAATTATTATTGTTTATACTATAATAATTTATATATTTATTATATATATATTATTTTATATTTTAGATTATTATATATTATATATGATTATATTATATTATATCCTTATTATTATACTATATAATATTAACATATATATAAAATTATATATATTATCATATATATATATTTATCTTATATATATTTTTTAATTATTTTATATATATATCTATATTACATATATATATATTTATTATTTTATATATATATTATATATCGTATATAAAATTATTATATATATGTTAACGATATTTACATTTAACTATATTTCTTTATTATATTTAATAATAAGCGTATCAGGGTAATTAGGTTGGGTGGCTTGATTTCCTGATTTCCTGACTTCTTGATTTCCTGATTTCCTGATAAAGCGTGTTCGTATATTTATTTTCATGGTTGTAAATAAAATATACTTAAATATAATTTATTTAGATAGCTATTATTAATATTAAGACACTCAAAATACCTTAATAATATTATTTACGAAAAAGGTGGAGAAGACACTTATTCTAGAAAGAGTGTTCAATCAATCCAATTGATGGAGAAATATAATAAAAATGTATCTTGTTTTTTTAATTTATTAATTTTTAAATAATAACTAGAAAAAATAATAAATTAACCTTCGACTTATAGTTCCCGCCGAGCGTAATGCTCAAATCGCTCTAGAATTTTGTTAAATTAGTTTTCGTAATAAATTTTCTACATACGTTTAATTAAATTTAGTTTTAAACAGCATATTTTTTATTGTATTATTATTTTTAATTTTTACCACGGTTGAACAGTTCACTGTCCACGGGAGCAAAACAGAGAGTCTCTATGTGGGCAAGAGAGAGAGTCATTACGAAAAATATTACTTTTTTCTATCCGCCCTATCCAGAGCAAGATTATACGCTTGAGAGAACTATTATGTATGCGCAGCTTAAAGTGATATTTAGTAGAGAAATTCAGCAGGAAAGCACAGATACCATTTGCACACAGAGTCTCTTCTATCAGAACGAGCTGGTTGGTATCGAGAAAAACACTCTTGTGCCATGCCCAACTAGCTCCAGAGAGTTTATCGATCCCTGTATGGAATCATTATCTACCAAAACTCTTTTTCGCTATATACGCACCGCCTATTTAGTTGTACTCTAGGGCGTTTCGTAAAGGTATATTAGCTTTATCTTTTCTTGTGTGTATTTTGTATAAGAAAACTCTTTGAAAGCTTGCTTCTCTCCTATCGAACCACTGCGTGCACGCTGCTCATCATTAATTTGCTCTAAATAGAATGAGAAACAGTTTAATTTAGCACACAGAGCGAGTTCGTGAGCGAAGGGAATTTGAATATCAAAGAATACTGTATGATGTGCTCTATAGAACTGATTAGAGGTGTAACACCTGAGAGACAGAATTTATTTCTATTAGCCTGTGGGTGAGATTGACTAATACCGAGACCCTCACCTGTTCTTGTCCAAAAGCCGGGGAACCAGAGCCCCCATTATGAGAACTAGCCTGATCTTCCTATACACTAAGGTCTGTATGAGTAAGCCTTTACTTGTATAGCTGGTAGTAAACTGAGAGAGCAAGACGACCCAACAAAGTCCTCCGTCAGAATCTAAACAGGAGACTCCCAGCGTGAGCATTGTCTCACGCAACACCATTATGGCGAATGAGTTATCTCTAAGAACTCATTACTAATATCTGTACGTCCATTGAGTTTTATTATGCCGCAACAAGAGAACTAAAATAACACCGTCCGAAAGAGATAGAAAAAATTAATGAATATGTGATTTAGGTGCTATATTTTTAGAGAGAGGAAATTAGATATAAAAAAAATTGCCGTTTTCCAAAATAAAATTGAATTTCATCAAGAGAGAAGGACCCACACCCGACAATTATCCTACTCTAACAGCGAGAATAGAAATCGAAAGAATTAAGACGTAGAGCAATTCTAGAAATTTAAAAGAGGTGAAGCCTAATTTAAAATGAAACGTGTCAGTGTGAGAGAGAATGAGGTTTCGAGTCATCGACCACAGTTCATGATTCAGAGTCGTATATGTGCAGTGAGAGATCATTAATGAAAGTAGGAGATTAAAGGTAGGAGATGGGACATTAAACTTTAGGAGAGAAACTCCAGCCAATACTTGGAAGCATATAGAAGAAGAGAAGTCGCGTCCTTTAAATTAATGCTACATTAACCGATTTTTAGCGACTTGAAAGAAAGCTAGACATTAAGCAGCTAGAAAGATGGATGCCTGGAAGAGCTATCTGATTTAGCAATATCCCCAAATGCTTGATATATTCGTTTATATTCTCATCTAGTGAAAGCCAGTAGTTCCCAAGAACGGAAAACCATAAATCCGGTTCAATATTAGTGTGATAGAGTGAAGAGCGCGCGCGAAGTTAGACTTTGCAAATCTCGCCCCATAAATGCGCGTACTAGCGATCTGGAAAGTAATGAGAGAATTGTAGATCCAGATGTCTAAGAGTGTTGATGAGTTAGTGCAAGAAGTATTTACATAAGTTATCTTACATGAAATAGATATTACCTCGAATCCACGAAGATCTATATGCTGAAGTTTATTAACGATCAGACGATGCTTCCATGTTTTTTCATTCGGCAAGAAGTCTAAGGTATGAATCAGGGTGCGTGCCTTTCCAATCACGAGGATAAAGTGCAGTATTAAGACATAAGAAATTATAATTTGAACGAGGTGGGTCCATCCACGTACACATCCCTAAAACGTCGGGCTTTTCCCAACCCTGTGTTAAACATTACTAACCGATAATAGCCGTGAAAGTATAAACACATTTTGAGCCAATTGAGAGGAGCGTTGGAAAATTTTGAAAAAAAAAAAGTTATCTCTTATCGAAAATCGAATCTAATACAATTATTAAAATCTGAATAAAAAAATTTTATAAAACTCGTAAAATTAAGCGTTAACGGTTAACTGGATTAGTGGAATAATTTAAACAATAACTCGTTAATAAGACCGTTAATTTTTTCGAAATTTAACGAAA
>JABUQX010088503.1:0-7500 GCA_015478945.1 Trachelipus rathkii
TTGCATTTACAGGTAATATATAATGAGCCTTTGTAATTAGGTACGTTAGTCTTGTTGAATATAGGTGTAAAAGCAGTTGTAGTAGTATTGGCCTGTATTAATAGGTGGTTTGCCTTTTTTATATAATATTTTGTCCAAGACTGTAGGTATTATTCGTCTTTTATTAAGTAGGGTATTTGTGCACTTGTTTAATAGTAATATTGCTTTTTTTAATAGGTTATTTGGAATTTTAAATAGGTATGTTGCTTTGTAAGGTAGTTTGCGGTCGTAAATATATAGGTACTTTCTGCCTTCTATCTATAGGTCTAACATTACTGGACGTTTAGGAGAGTGCGGAGTAAGTGAGTGCATTAATTTCATATCGGTATCTGATGCGCTTTTTTAAGGTAATTTAGCCATTTAATGGATATTTGTAAGTTTAAATAGGTATCATATGCTTTTTAATAGGATATTTGCCTTTTTAATATGTGGTATTTGCCTTTTTAATAGGTATTTGCAAATTTTAATATATATTTTTACCTTTTTATAAATAAGGTATTTTGCCTTTTACATAGGTAACATTTAATGCATTATTTAACTGTACTTTGCCTTTTTTAATCGTGTATTTTGCCATTTTTAAATAATATTTTGCCCTTTAGAAATAGTATTTGCCTTTTTAATAGGTATTCTCCTTTTTTATAGGTATGTCAATTTTAATAGGTATTTGCCTTTTTAAAGGTATTTGCCTTTTTTAAAAGTTATTTGAAATTTTCATAGGTATTCTTTGCCTTTTAATAGGTATTTCCCCTTTTTAATAGGTATTTCCTTTTTAATAGGGTTTTTGCCTTTTAAATAAGTATTTGCCTTTTTAATAGGTATTTGCAATTTTATTAGGTTATTTGCCTTTTTAATAGTATTTTGCAACTTTTCATAGGTTATCTGCCTTTTTAATAAGGTAATTTGCCTTTTTAAATAGGTATTTGCCTTTTAATAGGTATTTGCAATTTAAAAGGTATTTGCTTTTTTTAATAGGTATTTGCCTTTTTTATAGGTATTTGCTTTTAATATTTAGTAGTCTTTCTAATACGTATTTGTAGTTTTAATAAGATATTTGCCTTTTTAATAAGTATTTGTAATTTTTAATAGGGTATTGCTTTTTATAGGTTTTGCCTTTTTAACGGGTTATTTGACTTTTTAATAGGTTGCTGCAGTTAAAGCTTTTAGCAATTTTAATAGGTATTTTGCTTTTTACTTTAGCTTATAGATATTTATCAGAGGTAAACGATATTCATTTAGAAAACAACTAATAATAGTATATATATATATATATATATATAATATATAATTGTAGATTTAACGGTGGCGCACTCCTTTAAATAAGACACATGAAACAGATTAAAACTGTAGAAATTGAATTTTTCTAATGCTCCAGCTTAAAAGTTGTCCATTTTTATATAAAAGTATCTGCTCACGCATAAATTAAACCCAAGAAAAATTATTATCAAGTGGTGACTCACCCCCATTGAATACATTATATTCAAATTTTTTGAATATATTCATAAAAAATACTTTTAAAAAAATTCCTTAAAATTTTTTTGATTTTGTTTTAATAAAATTTATAAGGTTTTTATTCGGTGAGCTCTAAAACGTTCATTTTCAACCGGTTTCTTTTTGTTTATTATCCGGATTAAAGGTCAGGAAAGCATATGTAAAATGTGATATCAAAAATTACTTGTAATATATACTATATATACTATATATATATATATATATATATATATATATATATAGTAATTTATATACTAAAATAAATAAGGTATTATTAGCTTTTTAATATAAGGTATTTATGACCTTTATTTAAAAAGGTATTATTTATTGATACATTTTAAATAATGAGGTATTTTGTCTATTTTTAATAGGTTATGATTATGCACCTTATTATTCTAATATAGTGCTATTTTGACCACCTATTTATTAATAGGCTATTATTGCCTTTTATATAATAGGTATTTTGACTACTATTTCTAATAGGTTTATTTGCGCTTTATTGAGATATTATAGGATAAGTTGCAATAATTTAATATATATTTGCTACCTTTATTATTATAGGTATTTATATATATAGCTCTATTTATAGTGTATTTGGCTCAATTTTAATTGAAGGTATATTTGCTAATATTAAGTAAGTATTTGCTCTTATTTAAGATATTATTTGAGCCTTTTTATAATAGGTTTTCCTTTGAGTTATAAATAAGTTTTTTATGAGTCATAATTTTAATAAGTAATTTATAGTTAAAAAAGTATATCTGCCTTTTTAATAGTTATTATTATATTGCCTTTATCATATAATAAGGATATTTTGCCTTTTTACTAGAGTATTATTGAGAAATTTTCATGTAGTATTATGAGCCTATTTATTTATAATGATATATTTTGCCTTTTTATAGGTATTTACCTTTTTCTTTTTGATATTTTGCTTTTTTATATATAGGACTATTAACTATGCCTTTTAAATATAAAGTATTCTGCCTTATTTAACTATACAGTATATTGTCAATTTTTAATATTTAAGCGTATTATGCCTTTTAAATAGTATGAATTATTTGCTAATTTTTTATTATTATGGTTTTAGCCTTTTTAATAGGTATTGTGCCTTATTTTAATAGTTATTTGCCTTTTAATAGGTATTTGCAATTTTATATAGGTATTTGCTTGGCCCCCTAGTTCGAGGTAGAGCAACTCGCCTAGCAAGTGAGGGGGCCCCAGGTTCGAGACTGGTTGGAGCGAGAGAATATGATTGTGGAGTTATTCTCTGTAAACTCTAGCTTCGTCCCACTCAGACGTTAATGAGTACATTGGCAGCGTGCTTTGCTGCTAATGGGAAAACTTTACGGCATCCGCTATAGTCCTGGCCTGCCAGCGGATTGGTCGTTAGGATCGTGTTTTTCGGCGAAGAGGGGTCTAACTGACCGAAATGCAAGTCCTTCCACGGGAGCTGAATGGTTATATATATATATATATATATATATATATATATATATATATATATTAATATTATATATCAATATATTATATATATATATATATATATATATTCATTTTTTTATAAGGTATTTGCCTTTTAATAGGTATTTGCCTTCTTAATAGGTATTGGCCTTTTTAATAGGTAATTGCAGTTTTCTAAGGTATTTGCCTTTTAATAGGTATATTGTAATATTAATAGGTATTTTGCATTTTTCATAGGTATTTGCCTTTTTAATAGGTATTTGCTTTTTTAAAATAGGTATTTGCAATTTTAATAATTAATTATTCCTCTTTAATAGGTATTTGTCTTTTCATAGGTATTTGCAATTATATTAGGTATTTGCCAATTTTATATAAATATTTGGCTTTTGATAGGTATTTGCAATTTTAATAGGTTATTTGCCTTTTAATAGGTATTTTGCCATATTAATAGGTATTTGCCCTTTTTAATAGGTATTTGCCTTTTTAATAGGTATTTTCCTTTTTAATAGGTATTTGCCTTTTTAATAGGTATTTGTAATTTTAATAGGTATTTGCCTTTTTAATAGTATTTGGCCTTTTATAGGTAATTTGCCTTTTAATAGGATATTTGGCATTTTTTAATAGGTATTTGCATTTTACATAAGGGTATTTGCCTTTTTAATCGTATTTGTAATATTATAATAGTATTGTGCAGTTTTTAATAGGTATTCTGACTTTTTATAGTAATGGCCTTTTTAATAGGTTATTTGCCTTTTTAATAATTCTTTGCAATTTTCATGGTATTTGCCTTTTTATAGGTATTTGACTTTTTTATTGGTATTTGCCTTCTTCACTAGGTATCGGCTACTTCTATTGGTAACTCGCCTTTTATAATTTTTATTTTAATGGCTAATTTAATGGCTATTAATTTTTTTAAAAGGTATTTGCAATTTTCATGAGTTTTTGCCTTTTTAATAGGTATTTGCCTTTTTAATAGTTATTTGCCTTTTTAATAGGTATTTGCTCTTTTTAAATAGGTTATCTTTGCCTTTTTAATAGTATTTGCCTTTTTAATAGGTATTTCGTACTACTTTTAATCGAGTATTTTATGGCCTTTTTAAATATAGGTATTTTGCTCATTTTATTAATAGGTATTATTAGCAATATTTTATATAGTCGTATTTGCTTTTTTGAATAGGTATATTTTGCCTTTTTATTAAGGTAATTTTTGCCTTCTAAAATAGTTACACAACAAATCAATTGTAAACTGCCACTTTCATAATGCCCAATATCTGCCAATAAAAGATGTTTATATGCCTTTATTTAATAGATTATTCCCTCACTTTCTTAGTAGCAATTGACATCTAAAAGGCATTAGATACAGCCCCATGTCACTTTTTAATAGACATAGTGTTAAACACAGAAATAAACATCAATGACAAGAAAATCATAGCAAATTTCCTTTCCGTATGTACTGTCAAAGTTATACGTGGAAGTAACATCTCCCTTACATACGGATTATATAATGGAGTCGACCAGAGCGACATACTACCACAACGATCTTTAATCTCTTTATGTACATTATTTATTTATTTATTTATTTATTTATGTATTTATTTATTTCTTTATTTATTTATTCTTTATTTGTAGCATACTTTCCATGAAAGAAATGGGTATTATCGACCACATCATTGCAAAAGATTTTGCTAACAGCAAATATTGTCTTTTAACTCCTGACAAGGAAACGGACGTTCAACTTCGTCCTCTAACTTTAGCTGATTATTTTGGACCATTTGCTCTTCTCTTAACAGGTAAAGGCATTAGATTTTCGATTATGTTTAATTATATGAAAATATTCAACTAATATCTCCCTTTTAATCATTCATGGCCTGATATTTGGGTGGATTTATCACTCCGGCTATATTACATTTAATAGCACTTTCTAATATATAGGTAATTATGCAATTTATAAATACGGTTAGCGCCTATATTATTAATAAGGATATAATTAGCAACAATTTGTTTTTTCACGTCATCGTAGTAGCCATTGTGTACTATGGGTATTTGCCTTGTTTTTTACTGATGGAGTGATTTGCTTTTTAATAGGTAAAATATAAAAAAATATATAAAACATTAATATTCTTTTTAATAGGTTATTTGCCTTTAATAGGTATTTTGCCTTTAATAGGTATTTTGCCTTTTAATAGGTATTTGGCTTTGATAGTTATTTACCTTTTTTAATAGTGATTATGATTAAGCTTTATAATGATAGTCCTTTGTAATTTCAATATATAGGTATTTGCCTTTTTAATTGGTATTTGCATTTTAATAATATTTGCCTTTGAAATCAAGGAGTCTATTTGCAATATTTAATTAGGATATTGTGACTTTAATATATCATTTGGCTAACAGGAAGAGAGGAGATATTACAAAAATTATTTTTGTTCTTTAAAATAAATATGTATTGCTTCTTAATAGGTATTTGCCTTTTAAATAACTATATAATATTCGATTTAAAAGTTATTTTGCTCTCCTTTTAAATATATATATTTTTTTTACCAATTATGGAATATATAAGTATATTTAAATTAAATATTTTTTGCGTGTATATAGGTATTTGCCTTTTTAAAGGTATTTGCCTTAATTTTAAATAGGTATTTGCCTTTTTAATAGTATTTGCCTTTTTAATAGGATATTTTCCTCTTTTGATAGGTGGGTTTGCAATTTTAAATAGGTATTGCCCTTTTTAAATAGGTATTTGCCTTTTAATAGGTATGTTGCAATTTTTAATAGGTATTTGCAATTTAAATAGGTATTTGCCCCTTTTTAATGGTATTTGCCTTTTTAATGGTATTTGCCTTTTTAATAAAGTATTTGCAATTGTTAATAAGTATTTGCATTTTTAATAGGTATGATTGTGAGAGCTCATTTAGTAGAATTAAATAAATAATAGTACTATTCATCAGGTATATACGTTCCAATGAACGGCCTTTTTATATATATAGATATTCGAAATGTGAATAGTAATTGTCCGCTGTGCTCTCATATCTTTATATATAGTTATTTGACTTTTTAATAGGTATTTTGTGCCTTCAATATATCATGAGATATTTGGATGATATTTATAGGATATTTATAGTGACACTTATTTATTATATATTATGGTTGCTCTTGACATCGTAATAATATAAGGTTATGGATCCACTCTTCTATATATTATACTTATTTATATCGTATTTACGTAATCTGAGAGGCTATGTCCATCTAATATATATAGTGGTATATGCTCATTTTATTGGTTATTTATGAGTTTTTAATTATGGAGTGATAACATCCTTTTTTAATAAGATATTTGCCTTCTTTAATAGGCTTTTGCTTTTTTAAATAGGTTAATTTGCATTTCTTATACTCTATGAGAGTATGATACAAGTCTCAATGAGTGAATAAGGTACCATTTATAATATTCATTTTTTAATAGTATTTGCCTTTTTTAATAGGTTACTTTGCCTTCTTTTGATCATAATATATTCTCTAGAGAACATATAATAACGCATAGTGGTTAGGATTTATTGATTTAATAGTTATATAATAACGTCTAATTTTTATAGGTAATAAAGTCCACCACAAAGTGTGCTGATTGTATGCATTTATATATGTAAGATTGCTTTTTTAATAGGTATTTAACTTTTTAATAGTATTTGAATGTTTTTATATTGAGATATATATGACCATATATAATATAAATATAATATTGCCTTTTATATAGGTATTAAATTAACATATAAAAATTAAGATGATAATAATAATAATGATCTTTTAACTAATAGTATTATTAATAATAATAATTTGAGCTATTATTATATAAATAAATGAATTTTATTCACAAGTCCAATTTTAATTAAGATATTAATATAGGAATTATTTTATGATATAGAGGTAAATATTATGTCAATATTTTATCTAGTATTATATAATTAGACTCCTTTATATAATATGTATATAAATTATGCCATTATATTTGAATAGGATAATATATAAGCAAATTTTAATTAATGGTCAATTAACTAATAATATTTCTTTTTTAATTAAGGTATTATGCCCGTTATTTATATTAGAAGTAAGTAATTGCCTTCATTATATTAAGGTATTTGAGTCCCTTTTCAATGGATATATACTTTTTAACATAGGTTTAGAGGACTGATTTTTATAATATAGATTAATATAATATGCCATTTTTAATAGATATTTATATCACGAAATGATTAGGCATTTGAACTATTATTAATAGGTATATATTATTGAAATTTTAAATAGTATTTTTGCACTTTTTAAGAGGTATTTGACTTTAATAGGTATATTGCCATCTTTAAATATGATCTTGTGCAATTTTTAAATATGGTACTATGAGCCTTTTTATTAGGCTCTCGCGCATGTTATAAATAGGTACTTTTTTGTGACGTTATCTCCAAAAGTTACTTGATTCACTAGTCTATCATTACGTTCTATTTAGTCGAATTATTCTATATAGTGGCTAGA
>JABUQX010088503.1:12500-17500 GCA_015478945.1 Trachelipus rathkii
CTATATATATATATTATATATAGTATATATATATATATGATATATATTTATATATAATTATATATATATATATATATATATATATATATATATATAATAATAAATATATATATAATATATAAATTATATTATATATATATAATATATATAGTATTATATATATATATATACTTATTTATATATATCATATATATATAATATATATATATATATATATATATATATATATATATATAATATATATATATATATATTCTTCAACTACTTTTCTGTTTCCGGTGCATATTACGCACCTTACCCCCAGTCTTGGGGAGTGAAGGTAGGTGATGATATATATGACGCATACCTTTTAGTGAGAACTCGTCGCAGTCCTAAAATCCACCCTAGAGTTTCGCGGGATCGCGGACGACCCTCACTATGGCATCCCGTTAATGTAGGGTTCATACCTTGGCCCAGGTGGGCCACAACCATACACCCTCACAAAACTCCGCCATTCCTCCTATTATGCACCTTTCTTCTCGCCTCTGCCAAACTCACATTTCTCTCCTCCAGATATTCCTTTACTGACTCAATCCATTTTTTCTTCGGTCTCCCAGCACATTCACCACTAAACATCCGCTTAACCAACCGACTATCATCCATCCTTTTCCACATGACCAAACTAATCTCAAGTAATTTCATTTTACTTCTCTTATTTACCCATTCTTCAACAACCACAAAGATCTCTAATACGTCATTCTCATTTTATAAATTCTTCTCACACCTAACAGGACCCTAAGATTGTCCATCTGAACACTTTGTACTTTAGATCTTATACTCTAATTCCAGACCATAGACATGAACACAGGTAACAGCATACCCTCATGTAAGAACCATTATATCATATATATATATATATATATATATATATTATATATATAATATATATATATATATATATATATATATACTATATATATATATAATATATATATATATAATATACTATATATATATATATATTTGCTTAATTGGCAGCACCCAGCTCCCCTCCTACGAGAAACGAGCTACCCGGAGATATTGTGACACCACAGCTGGCCGAGCCAAGAGATCCGTCTGAATGAGAATATCGAAGTTACGGCTGATGTCCGTTAAGTCCTAGCAGTTTAGTAAGGGGTGTCTTGTGTCGTCATCCGTTATGGAGGGGCATCTTTGACAGGAGAGGAGGGAGCGTTATGGATTCTGAATTTATATTCCTGAAGGGAGGGATGATGCCCAGAACGGAGACGGGATGCCCAGAACGGAGACGAGACAACATCATTCTGTTTTTTTCCTTGGGAGATATTTTGGTGGTTTGAATATCTGGAGATCGCTTTTGGTGTGTGTGTGTGTGACGTGTGATTTTGGGTGTGGATGTGTTAGGTAACGAGAGTATCTGGTGGCGAGGGGGGAAGTGTGTTGTGTGGTGTAACCTTTTTCCTTCTTGGTGTAAGAGGTGGTTTGTTGAAAGTAATTTACTGTAAAATTGGCAGCCTATCATGTCAAGATGGACCTCTATAGGTAGAATTTTTGCTACGGTTTGTAAGTGGTGGATGGATGTGGAAGGGAGGAAACCTGTTATTATTTTAAGAGCTTGGTTTTGAACGACCTCTAGTTTTTTGGATGTTGGACACTGTCGTGGGAGTTTAAGATTGGACCTATGTATAGTCTGTATGCTGTTATGGGAGGGTTTTTGTCTTGACCAAAATTCCTGTTACACGGTATTCGTTATGTTCATTAGCATTTTATGTGTAGCTCTAGTGTAATATTGTTTATGGGGTGGGTTGTGTGGGTGGCTGAATGTCATGTGTGTGATCGAAGTTTAAGCCAAGGATGGTGGGTTGTTTAATGAGGGGGAGTCTGTTGTTTGAAAGGAAAACTGTTGGATGGGTGTTTGACTCTCTTTTGTTAGGTGTGAGTAATGTAATAGAGGATTTTTGAGGAGAGGCTTGTCATTCTGTTTGTTGACAGCCATTGCTCCAATTGGTTTATATATTGCTGTAGTTCTTGTCTTGCTGTATTTATAGAGGGACTTTGGGCTGTAATTGTTAGGTCATCTGCATAACTATTGATTTTTATAGAGGGGGATGTGGGTTGTGGTAGATCGTGCATAAATAGATTAAAGAGAATTGGTGATAGGATGGCGCCTATATATATATATATTATATATATATATATATATATATATATATAATATATATAATATATATATATATTATATATATAAAATATATATTACATATGTATATGTTTATATATATATATTATATATATATATATATATATATATATATATTATATATATATATATTTATATATATATTATATATATATTTAATATATATATATATATATAGATATTAAAATATATATATATATATATATATATATTTATATATATAATATCTATATAAAAAATATATAATATAATATATATATAAATATATATATAATATATTATATATATATTATATATATATATATTTTTATTATTATATATATTTTATATATATATATATATATATATATATATATAAAATGTAATTCGATCGAATTTGATCTAGTAGTTGTATGTTAATTTTAGTTTAGTTTTGTTCATTTTTCATATGTTTGTTCATTTTTCATATTAATTATAAAGTTTATTTAATTCTTGACAAATTTTAACTTTTTTAAATTAGGTTTTGAACGACTTCCAGTTTGGGAAGATATTTTATTTGTTTATTCATTATTTTTTTTTTTTATTCGTGTGTAAGAATGGATGATTCTCGCGGTGAGAGAGGAGGAGGGGTTGGCGCAGAAGGGGGTTTACTATTAACTTTTCTAATGTTCATGGTCTGAATGCAAATTTCGTATCCGTTGAACACCACCTCTCTTCTTCTCATCCTAACATTTTACTTGTCTGAGTCCTAGTTTTCCAAAGATTCTTTCTCTAATAACCTAAATGTCTCCAACTATAACTTATTTTAGAAATTCCGACTGAATGGTTTGGTCTGGTTCTATATAAACATTAAGACTCTTGTAACACTTCTAGTAAACCTTGAATCTCCTAATTTCAATGTTCTATGGTTTAAAATCTTTCCTACTACTATTATCTTGTGTTTTTACTACTGCTATGGAACAGATTTTCCAGTCTTTTTTGAATACCTTACAACCTCTCACGAGACTGTTACATCTTCCCACCCAAATGTTAAGATTCTACATTGAAGGAATTTCAGCGTACATCACACTGAGTGGTTGGGCTCCTCTCATACTGACACAAGTGGGAAGAAGGCTAAATTATTCAGTATCCTTAACGATATGGGACGGTTGATCAGGGAACCCACACATATCCCAGCTCATCCAAACCAATTCTTAAACATGCTCGACATATGTTTTACCACTACTCCTCGCCATAAATACAAAATTTTCCCACCTTTCGGTAACTCTGTCCACCATAATCATGTAGCTCTTAATTATAATACCTTCTTTCCAGCAGCTCTACTATGCCCCAAATGTACTCTTTGGCACTTTAATCGGGCTATTTGGGGGGTATTGCGTCGCTTCTTTGCTAACCACCGTTGGAATGAATCCTGTTATATTTCGGAGTACACCTTGATGTCTGCTGAAAAAGTAGGGGCCATGATCACCTAAGAGATGAGCAGGTTAATTCCAACTTTAACAAAATCTTTCTCTCCACAAAATCCATGGTTCGATGGCGCGTGTTTTCGTGTCATTCAGGAAAGAGACAGTGCGTATCGGGCATGAAAAAACTCTCGCTCTCCAATCACTCTTACTAATTTTCATTGTGCTTGTAATCATTGCAAGGATATGATTTGACAGGCTATGCGTACTTACACTAAAAGAAAGTGCCCTGACCTTCCTCGTTCTCATACTGATAAAAAATTCTGGCCTCTAGCTAAAATAATTTCCAATAACTTCTGTAAATATGTCTTTCCTCCTCTCATTCTCTCTAATGGATTTGTAGCTCTCACTCCTTCTGAAAAGGCTATTCTCTTTGGTTTCCTTTTTTCATCTAATTTTATCCTGGACGATCCTCTATCCCTTCGGAGGGTAGTCACTCTGAACCAATTAACTATCGTCACAATGCTCTCACTTGTAATCTGTCAAAGAACTTTGAAACCCTCTCCTACTCTTATTTCCTGAACATATAGAATTTCCTTCTCTTCTTTCTGATCATCAGTATGGCTTTCAACGTCAACTGGTGACATACTATCTTATTTCACTGATTTCTTATCTTCTACCTTTAGGGTTTATTGGGACACTTGTGTGGTGGCGCTTAGCATATTGAAACGTCTGATAGGGTATGGCACGCGACATTACACTCCAAGATCCCTTCCTTGTCGTTTCCTCTTTCTTTTTGCTTACTCATGTCTAGCTTTCTTTCAGATAGTTCCATAACGGTACATATTAATGGAGCTATATCTTCCTCACTTTCTGTCAATTGTACTATTATTCCTCAAGGTTCTGATCTATACTTTATTCTTACTTTTCATCAACGATCTTCTCAGCTTCTCTTCTAACTCTGTTCATTCTTGTGTCGGTGACTGAACTCCCAATTCTTGTACTTATTTCAAATCTGCTCCTTTTTTTTTGCATTTAGAGTTGCTTCTCGCCTTCATCTTTCCGATTCTATTCTTGCCGATCTGGATGGGATTTTCCGATGGGGCGGTTCAACCTTGGGAAATTTATTTCTTTAGAAACTCGACTTTTTCACATTTCCCTCTCAAGAACACTTTCCAACTTCCCTATCTCTTTCGACGGTTATAGCGTTTCACTTTTGTTAATAACAAACATTATTGGTCTAAACATAAACAACAAATTTTCTTCGAAACCTCATATAACAACGGTTGCTAGTGTGACCTCAAAAAGCTGAGTTATGTTCAGGTTGCTGGAATATTTTTTTCTTTTGAACAGTTAATTTAATTACGTTGTGGCGCGTTCTCTTTTCTACAGATACTACAATGCTATGTGTTCGAGGGAGT
>JABUQX010088504.1:0-5000 GCA_015478945.1 Trachelipus rathkii
AAATTATTATGTTAAAACACAAAAAAGTTTTAAAGAATAAAAATTACAAAATTAAACAGTTTTTTAAAGAACATAAAAACATTATTCTCAAAGAAAACAAAAATAGTTTTTAACAGAAACACAAAAACGTTTTCAAAGAAATGTAATTAAAAATAAGATAAAAGTTTTTAACTTTTTAAGTAACTTCGAAAAATAAAATATAAAATCGAGAGGTAAATTTAAAATCTGACTTTTTAACATACAGCTTTTAAAGACAATCGAAATTAAAAATAGGAAATAAACTTAACACCATTTTCAGAGCTACCTTGAACTCTCCTTAAGATTTTGTTTAAATTGAATATTTCACGCGGTTTCATACTTCGGAGCTATTCACGATACCCCGTGTTTCGTTTCGTATGCGTTGTTAGTTCCACGCTTTAAGCTGTTGTTAAGTATGACTTTGTTATACACCCAATTCCCAGCAGTTTCATTCTTGGCTATATCCATCGCTGTGTTAGGCGTTTTTTCGTACCGTGTGATGTTATATCTCATCGCGGTTTCAGAACTCATTCGCAGCCCCCATACCAAGGGTTGTGGAGTCGCGCATTCTTAAAATTTTCTTCTGTATCTCATTTTTTCCTATTCACTTTCACTTCAACACTCTCTTTGTATTAATATTTATTTTTATCCCATTTTGACTTCCCGACTGTCCCCAGAACTCCCGACTTAACCTCTTGTATATATAACCGCAGCTAACCCGACGTCCGACTCCGATCTCTCCGACTCTCCGACATCCGACTGGCCACCTCTTTGAAATTAGCCGACTCGAACTTACACGACTCCGACTCCACTCCTCTTCAAAATTACCTATATGAAATCTATATTAATATATTATAATACTAATCTATAACAATTAATGGTTCATATGTTATATAGTAATATAGTTAATTATATAATATATTAGTAACGCTATATAGTATCTACTAATATCATGATACGGAGCTAGTATCAAATATATATACATGATTCATATAGATGGTGGAATCGTGAGATTAAGTATAATAGATATGAGTATTATAGATGGATTAGTATACTATGGTCAATAGTTGATCGATATATGATCAATGTCCGCTCACGGTTGTTCGTCTCCCGCTTCATTTCTATTACTTTTAGCACGAGATAATGATTGTTTTATCTAACTTATCATTATGATAGGGTTTCCTCTCTTTTATTTTTTTTTTTTTTTTTTTTTTTTATTTTTTTTTTTTTATTGTTTTTGTACCTAGTTTAGAGTTAGAGATCTAGTGGGTTTGGACATAAGGCGTGTAGGTATAAACTACTTATACAGAGTAAGACACAAGTAGGAGTGCATAACCTGTGACAACCTTACTCGGGCAATAGATGGCTGGGCGAACTAATTGACAATAAAATCGAAAATATGCATGGGAACAAAATGGAGAAATGTGTGGTGTGGAGAAAGAAATATAAATGAATAGTACGTTGAGATGGTTGTCATCATTGGAAATAATGGAACTGATAGTCGGTTTGGTTAAAGCAGGATGTTTTTAGTGGCTGAGTGACAATGCTGGGAATCGACGGCTGGGAGACCGAGAACAAAGTGGACTTGGAGTCAGTAAAGGATTGGCTGGAGGAGAGAAATGTGAGATTTGGCAGAGGCGGAGAGAAAGTCTAGCACAACAGGTATAAATGGCGAGGTTTGGTGAGGGAGGGATATTGTTGTGGCCACACCTGGACAAGGGATTAAAGCGCCGCTACCCACAATTTGACGCAGTACTGCCATAGTGAGGGTCGCGTACAGCTGTCCCGTGAAGCTCTAAGGAGGATTTTCTGACTTGCGACGTAGTCTCTCACTAAAAGAGTATAAAGGGGGCGGGTAAGCGCGTGGGCTTCCTCTTTCGAAAACTTTCCGTCATAAGTGTCTTCAACTTTTTTCACTCTGTTCTCTAGTTAAGCAATGCCTTCGCATCCTTAACTCCCCAAAAGATCTTGGCCGCAAGATAGATAGAGTGGGGTTATGACTGATGTATGATTGATCGTTGTATTATATTAAAGTATATACTTCATATATACCAGTAATCTATACTCATACATACCTTATACTACTTATAATTATATATTTCATCTGAGTACATATGATTCATCATATAATTGCGTCATCTACTGTGATTTTGATATTGAAAAGTTTTTTTTTAAATATAATATATATAATATATATTAATTATATTATTAAATATAAATTATTATTATATTTTAATAAATATATAATATAATAATATAATTCTAATAATCAATATATAATCTATTAAATAATATATATTAATATATATATATTATAGACTAATATATTATATATATCTAGCTATATATATATGTTATACTATATTTAAATATATTTATATATATATATATCTAAAGCATTTCGTCTGGTCATGAGGTAGCTATATACACTATTATATATTTAAAATAGTATCTTGTATCTATTTACGTGACTATTTTATATATTAGTAATATAATATATAATTAATAATAATATATACATTTATATATATATTATTATATAACTATATATTTCTATGGATCTTATTATAAATATTAAATATATATATATCTGCTATAATATCTAACATATATATATTGATAATATATATTACTTATAATATATATATATAATATAATATATAATACATATACATATTATACTATATTATAATATATATATATATATATACCTTATATATAGTATATATTATATAATATTTAATATTATTATACTATATATAACTATATATATTATATATATATTTTCTATAATATGATATAATATATACCTATATATATTATTGAATAAATATAGATATATTATGTTTTGGGAATTGAAAAAAAAATTTTTTTATTATTTCGGGGGACTCTTTAATTAAGAATATATATATATATATATATATATATATATATATATATATATTATATATATTAATTATTATATATATATTATTATTACCGTATTATAAATATGATATATAATATTTATTATATAAATAATCGTTTACTGTGCTTTTATAACACCACTTTAAAATGCCTGCCGATCAGCAAAAAAAAATTTCGGGGTGTTTTTTTATTAAATATGATATAATTTTATAATAATATATATACCATTTTATAAGGTATATAAATTCTTTATTGGAGCTCTCTTACCTTAAAATCTAATTTTTTATAAATATATATTATATTTCTTTCATATTATATTTACATTCACTATATATATATAATATATAATATATATACTATTATATATTTATTATACCCTATATAGGAATTTTCTAATACTATATTACTATATATATATTTTATATATACTATATACTATAAATATTATATCATACCTCACTATTTATATTATATATATATATATTTTATAATATAACTAAATATACTCATAATATATGTAACATAAAAAAATATAAGGCATTTAAAAATCACTATAATCTATAAAATATATTTATTATATACATATTACTTCAATAAAAGGGAATACAATAAATTTACCATTAATAATAATTTGAAAATAAGAAATAAGATATTTTATTCAATATAAAAAATAAATTACTGATTTATGATCTCTTAACAGCAAAATATGCACCATTGATAATTTTAACTTCGTATTATATTCAAGGCGAAGACGCTATGAATGAAACACTCAATTAAAGCTCAGTATCTGCTAGAATTTTCATGTAATATATGAGAAAAAGTTTGCTTTGAGGGCCTTAATTCAGATGAAGTAGTGAATGATTGTTTTGGATTTCACATTTTGAGTCAGGTAAATGCTAAAATCCTTAACCATCTAAATATGACTGCACATATCAAATTATATTTCCAAATAATTAGTCCAAAATTTGGATAGATGTCTTTAAGATGGAATATTAGAATTAACTTTATAAAGATAGTAATAAGTATGAAATCTTTGATTCGCGGGCGAATTGACTCATCTAAGGTGGTATTGAAAAATCATCAAGAACATATAAATGTAATGCCCTAATATCTTTAGAACTTTTAATTGAATTCTCAGTGAGGCATTATAAATTTCTTATTCCATTTCAAAAGAAAGCAAAAGTTCTGTTGCAACTTCCAATACATGTTTATGAAAAATGTTTACGTTGATAGTTTGCTATGAAACCCTTCTAACAAACATTACATTATTCAATAATGATATAAGCGAGATTGCTGTCACTAATTATGGAGTAAAGGAGAATAATTAAATAATGAAAGAGTGTTTGAGATAAAGTTAAAATAAAAGACATAAATAAATAAAACTTATAGAAAAGAAATATTGCTTTTGCTTAAAGACATGAAAAGATCTAAGTTTTTTATGAAAAGGTTTAATATCTTGAACCATCCATTCAAGCTCCTCTTAAAGCTTCAACAATGCTTATAAAAATTGTCAGTAGGGCAAGTCGTAACAAATACCATCAGAAATTTTCCAGCCTTAAACCTTGAGTTGCCCCATCTCGTGAGAGGCTTTGTCCATTTTTGTGTCTGGAAAATACTTTTTTATTTTTTTTTTAAAATTAGTAGTCGGCCTTGCAATCTAAAATAGCATATAGTTGCTCGATGTGCATAAAGTTTTTAATGAGTTTGTACTCATTATCACATTGTAAATGTAACAGTAAGATGACTGCTAACGCCGCTGGACTATTTTCGACAGCCTAAACAACCTCTAAAACTTCTTATCATTTGCTGCTGCTGCTGCCATAACTAATCGTTGTCCAATCAGAAAGTTAATATTTACTTACTAAAGTTCGTAAGTAATTACTATCAGCAATAAGAGATACCAGGAAACAAGAACCACAGTTACGAGGCACGCCTGCGAACCGTAATTCTAGTCTAGTAAATCAAAAACAATGTTTTAGTTAATTATTTTTGAAAAGAAAGTTTCAGTTAATTGTTTTTGAAATTAAAGAGAAAGTTTTATTCAATTTTCAATTTTTTTCAAAGAAAGAGATTTT
>JABUQX010088504.1:10000-35000 GCA_015478945.1 Trachelipus rathkii
AATCAGGTGCATCTTCTGACCTTACGTTAAATGGGGCGTCGAATATCTGAAGCTCAATTTGAAACTTTTTAAGATCAATAAACCTTTTTTCAAATTCATCATAGAGAAGTGAGCAGGCCTCGAAATAGGCCACTGTTGAAACTGGTTTTCTTCCATGTAATGTTGGAAAATGGGTTAGATTAGTTTTCTTTAGCTGCGCCATCCACAGTTGTAACATGGACTGAAAAGATTTGATTGATGTATAAAGCGAAGTAATCAATAAATCTGGTCCTTGTAATTTCACGTTTAAGTTATTCAAATGCTGAGTGATGTCCACAAGAAATGCCAAATCACACAACCATTCTTCCTTCTCCAGCTCATGGATGGGCATATTTTTCATCTCCATGAATATCATTATTTCATTTCTGAGCTCATAAAATCTTTTTGAGCATAGAACCTTTTGACAGCCACCGAACCACCAATAAGTATAACAAATTTAATCCAAGCATGCTTCAAGATCTAATAAAAACTCTCTAAACTCCTGTTATTTAGACCTTTATTTTAATGAAATTAATACATTTTCACAACAATAGACATCACATTTGTCATTTTCAAGGACACGGCACACAAATGTTGTTGAGTGAATCATACAATGGAAATACAGATTAAAGTTTATTATTAAGTGCTCTCTTCCAAGTTTTCCTTTTAATCAAACCAAACCAAGTCCTTTTTGACTGTTACCTACCATTGATGGTGCACCTATCAGTGGCAATACCAATAGTTTTTCAAAGTAATTTCATAAATCAATAATTGCCAGACTTTACATTGGAAAAAATTTCTTCACCTGTTGTACTTCCATGCATAGATTTCAAGCAGAGAAGCAGTTCCTCTCTGATATGGAAGTCAGAATCAACTCCACGAAGAAAAATTACCAACTGTGCTGTACTCGTGATGTCTAGGGTTTCATCAACAGCCAAAGAATAGAATTTAAATGACGCTGCTGCTTTCTTCAAAGTTAACTCAATGTCATTAGCCATTTCGCAGATGCGATCAGACACTGTTTTTCGTGATAAACTGATGCTTTCGAATAATTTTACTTTATCTGGAGTTAAAACTTTTGCTGCGGTCACTAAACATTCTTTTATGAATTCTCCTTCTGAATGTGGTTTCAGAGCCTTTGCTATTAATTCAGAAACCTCATAGCTTGCTCGAACAATGGAGCTATTTTGTTTATGTGTATGCTGCAATATTGACTGCTGGCCCTTTAGCTGCTTTTTAAGATGATTAATTTTTTCGAAGCGTATTTCCCCTTGCCCATTTTCCAATTCCTTATGCTTGGAAGAATAATGGCGCTCAAGATTGTATTATTTTGGTACTGAAACAGATTCCCAATATACAAGGCATATTGGTCTGCCTTTATTTTCGATGAAAAAATAATCTTTCGTCCATTCTTCTTTGAAATTATATAAAAATAACTTTTGTCTCTTTGAATTAATGCTGGACATGCTTCCGAAATTCCAAACAAATATAAATCAACCACAAAGCAACACAAACTGACGCAAAAACACTATAAAACACTTGCGTCTCAACAACTGAAAAAAACACTGTATGAAGCCGAAAGCGAATTAGGGAAGTTGTTATAATCTCAAAACCGTGGAAAAAAGAGAGTGTGCTAGGGCTTTCAAAGGGGGAATGTCTGAGGAGGGTTTCTTGTTTGTGTAAACATTATGAGATATATATTACATATATAAGTATTTTTGACGTAATAGAGCTGAGATTATATAGGAGGATAGAGATATAATAAGAGATATAGATAGATGAATACTGATGATAGAAAAGAGGAGATAGGATAGATGAATAGTAAGATATATATGAGAATGAATATAGAGATGAGATAGAGATATGAATGAGATATAGAGAGAGAGAAGTGAATGAGATTTCTCAATTTACATTAAATAATATTAGCACTTGAAATTATATCAATTAAAGAATATTTTATGACAATAAAAAAATCTAATTTCCTACTGCTTAAGCTGTATCCCATATACACATAATTTATCTTAATGTGTATTGCTTATAATATAGACACTCACATAGTACCAAAGCTTGAAAATACCCTTATATTCAACAGTTATAGTAAGTTGTGAATGTGAAAGTTGCTGACAATATGTTATTATATATTATTTATATATGACTGCAAAAGCTCATTAGTGGTCTTTTTAAGAGAGATCTGTACCAAGATGAAGTAGTCACTGCTGACAACAGAGACTCATCAAATAGGTTAATAAAGTCATTTATGAAAGTGTGGAGAGAATTTCTGCTTGATTTTAATTCTCACATTAAAATTCCACTGTGCATTATTGATACTCTATCTCATTTGGAAGAGTTACTGTTGGTACTGATATCTTGGGGTTAAAAATAATATTTATAGTCAAATAAAGTTATAGAGGCTTCTGTTACTAGTCACTAATGAACCTTCACTTTTATACTCTATTTAGATATATAAATCTTGTATGTATTGAAGTGATGGATTAAGCTGTCAAGCACCAGACATTATATTTTCCAAATATAAACATCATCACAGGATGTAGAGAGTCCATGCCTTCTTAGTATTGGTTATGGCTGTGGTATATATACCTCACACCACAACTATACCTCACATTAATCTGTGAAGTTATTTATTCTATAATATTTCTTTTTGAGAAATGTGGCATGATGGGTATAGAAAAATATCCTCAAGAGCTCCTGAAATAACTAAGTAATCATAGTTTATAAAACATGTTAAATTTACAAATATATTATATATATATATGTATATATATATAATATATTAATTATAGTAATATATTAATATTATATAATATATATTATATTATATATAGATGGTATATAATATATAAATATAATATTACTTCTTTTAAAAGTGTTTTTAAGACCACTTGATTATGATATTGATATAATCGTTTATCTTTATAGATGGATGCTTGATTTATTAATATTTTAACTAGTATGTCTAATTTGTTTTAAAAGTTCATCACAGATAAAAATGTTTTATTGTCTCTATTACTCAGGATGAGACATCTCGGAATTGAAGAGAGAGAAGTATGGAGAGAGAAGAACAAATAAAATAAATAAATTAATAGAGAAAAAATACTATATTAATTAATATATACTATTTTCATTAAATTATCTTCATCAGCTTCATCAGTATCTATTATTTATGCATGCTTGTTCTTGTGTTTATATTTTTATGTGTAAATTAGTGGTCATCTTATTACATATTATTTCAAAATTTGAAACTCGCACACTAAATGGTTTCATCTATCAGACGGTACGTATAGAAAAAGATCATTATTTATGAACGGCTATATTACTGGCTTATTATATATAATATTAATATATATTAATATATATTAGTATATTTAAATTAATTAATTAATATTATATTAATTATTAATATAATATATATTAATATATATATAAGTTTATAATATATTATATATATTATAATATATATATATTAATAATATATATATATAAATATATATATATTAATAATTATATTAATATTTATATATATATATAATTAATATATATATTATATATATATATATATATTAATTAATATTTATTAATATAATATATAAATTTAAATTAATACTATATATATTTATATATATTATATTATTATATGGTAGAATAATAACTAAGATAATAGTTTACCCGTATACTATTAATGATATCTCGAAACTAAGATAGGTACAAGAATATAACTGATAACATATATTGAGAAAAAACATCAAAAACTTGTGAAAAAATGATAAAAAAAAAATTTCTTAAATTTTTTTGTATTTATTTTTTTTATTATATACTCCAAAACTACGATAGGTACTATAAAATAAAACAAATAACTATATTATTAGAATCAGCGTATAATAAATTTAATTTGTATTAATAATAAATAGAGTTTTTTTTTTTTAATAAAATAAGAATACCCAGTATAGGTGATTTTATAACGTGTCAAATATTGCAATAAAGAGTCGGTGGGAGTCTTCATTATACGGCTCCTACCTGGGGGACGACGTGAGATTAGGGTAACTCATATTATACTACCCCCTTTCAGGGAGTAGGAGTTCTTCCTGGAATTCCCGACTCTTTGCTTTTATTCTCGTCTTGGCGTCGGCAACAGGAGAAAGTTACACTTCCGAGACCCGTCCTCCTAACAGAAGAGGGATATAGAGAAAAACGTCCCCCCCTCTGTCCCCAACGCGTCTGGCTCGATCTCCCCCATAAAAAGAATTTTTTACGCTTGATTCCATATATTGTTATTAGTTTTCTTCTACCTATTGTAGTTTTATTATAAAACGAATATAAAAAATAAAAATAAAGAATAAAAAATAAGATTAAATTTTATTGTTTTCTATGTTTCTCAGTCTATACAAATTTATCATACGCGTGCATTGCCATATATGTTAAGTGCGAGGTTTTCTCGAGGCGCGCAATTATCTAAAGTATTCTGATATAAGATAGCCGAGCTCGGCAGTCGATGTGAATTTGGTTATGAGTTCCTGCTCGTTTGGGGGCTGAGCGTTCCCTACATACACCCTATTATGTCATATATATTAAGGGTAATACTATAGCCTCATTTTATATTTGAGGATATATTTATCTATATAATCTCACAAATCTATATCATAACATATCAGTGCGCGTGTACGTTCAATAATACCTAATCATAATCAATTTAACCACACAAACTCACTTGCAGATTACCATATGGTCATATTATTTGTTGAGCCCAATATACTGTATTAATTTATTAGTCAGCCACCCTTTTTAGGTTGAGAACTTATATTAAGTACACCTCAGTTTTGATGTCTTCAAACCTGTTTGGCCATGATATTTTGGCCTTGAAACTTTGCCAGATATACCTATGATACCTTTACAATCATACACATATAGCCTATCTACTCACCTAGCCTTGAGCTCATTACAGGGAAACTGATGTACTAGCGCTGATTATTGGTAGGTAATAATTTATTATTCTGTTATTATATTTTTTATAGCTTTAAAATAATGATTAGATAAGTTATTAATACCCCCTTGTGGGGATATCATTATTATCATTAACTTTATTTCTATATCACTAGCGGGGATCAACAACACTAACTAACATCCTAAACACTCACTAACTAACACACTAACACTACACTAACTAATCAACTAACATACACCTACCAATTTACTTACACTCTCAACTTATGAGTATAAACTATTATATATGACAATACAACAGCTCTCACACAGCATATAACGGATCAAACGGAATCGTGTGAGACTCTCGGTGGAATAATCTTATTATTACTTATACATGCTAATTCCATAACATATATGTCACTATATACACTATAGTTCACTATGCATTTACATTCACTATTGAGTAACAGTTATATGATATACACACTATGTGAACATATTATATATAAGCATATCTTATTAACTAAGCGTGACTTTTCAGTTAGTTAGTTAAAGAGAGCGAGCGTTAAACGTTAGATTAGTTTTTAGCGTTCAAGTTAAATTACAACCGCATAATATCTATAACTTAACTACCATACAACACACACTGCTCCATGATACACTGTTAAACACTCAATAGGCACAGCGTGCTCGAATAAATCTTTTGGTATATGACCCAACTACTATATCCTTTCCGAGTTGTCGTATCAGTGCAATATAAGAGAGCTAGTTCGTCATCACTACCCTTTAAAATATCGCTCTTTGTCTATTTATTCTTATGTGTTATATGTGTTTTCATTCTGTTAGTTTTAATTTTTTTGATCTCTCATATTCATAAATCATCTAATATTGTATGTTCGCACCGTCCTGATTCATATATATATGGATATTTACCCATTCTAATATAATTTTTAGGTATGTGTGCAACTACATATTCTCGTTTTGTAATTGTTATATATAACTTATGAAGTCGAGTGGTGCGCTTCATCTTAATCTGCGTTAAGGATATCACCTATTTAACATATCATAGTGAAGCAGAGCTAACACATTTTGTAATTGAGATCTCAAGTATGACTACGCATAAAATATATCTATTATTTACTAAGAGTGTACCGCGTCCGAGGTCCAAGCCCGACTCTCGCGTAAATAACCGTCACCGCTACGTCATATAGTGAGGTGGCCCGCTAAGTGAGTCTCTGACATATTATTATTTACCCGCCTCCTAAGTATCTTCGCGTTATGCGCCCGGCTTAGGCGGTCATATATATATTTCAGCTGTATAATAACCGCCTGAGTATATCTCATGACTCAGGGGGTGCTGCACAGACAGCGCGCCTATAATCCGGCTCAGGGTAGCTCCCTACCCAATATTTTCGAGTCTTTTTGACGTATAAATCCACTCTCTGGCGTAAGCAGTGCTAGTAGCGATCACTCTCTACAATTTGTCATAAGCAAAGTGCTAATTAAACAGTATCCCGGACTTTCACAAAACAAATTATTTTAAGGCAAAGAACATCTTCAACGATTACACAGTAATAGCTAATAACATATAATAACTAAATCTAATTTGGATACAAATTTGCCTTTATATACTCCTGTGATTCTATCAAAGAAGATAAATAATTCTTTTCTATTATATGTTGACTATATGAATGCTAGTTTTCGATGAGGTGAAATACTTCGCCTTTTTTTTTCATTTTATACTATAAATTAAGAGATTTAATAATTATAGGCCTCATGAATATTAAATTTGAACCATTGACCTCGTATACGATTAACGTGAAAACATATACGAGAATCCACGAAATACGAATAAACCTTTTCGCTTCAGGCCTCGAGAAAAGTACGAAGACATTTTTATTGAAAAAAAGAGAACAATTTTGAAATACCCTGCTCTCTCTCTTTATAAATATATATTCTATATTAATATATAATCATATCTCTTAATAAATATACGATAGGTTATATGTTATTTATACCTAACACCTAAAGTATGAATAATAGTATGCTTATATTTAGTAATTTACTGTTTTTAACTATAGTATCTTATTAAAACTTTACTGGCGATCAACTGCTATATTTATAATATTATTCTAATGCTATTAACTGTCTATATTAATCATATATACTTGACTTATACTGTTTTATAATACTCATCATGAGCTCGATTATTTACTGTACTCATATTAATAACTCTAATATATTAATGACATTACTCTATATAAAAGCCTAGATTAATAATTCTCAGTGTATATATAAAGGTCAATAGAACTTCGTTCTTAAAGTTAGTGTCGTTAATAACCACATACTATATAGGGTGCGATATTAGTATTGCTTTACTTAAGCTATTTTGTTACTAATCGATTTTTTTATCTTCATTATTTCATAGGCTGCTATACTGAGCGTTTCTAGACACGCATAAGTGTGTTAAGCCTTATGAGCGTGTGTTTTTTATACTGCTCTCTCTCTTTTTTAAACTTTCCTCTACGTCATATTAGAGTGACTTTAATATCCTCTCTCGAGACGCATTTAACTAATAGCTCTCATTATAAAGACTTTGCAAAAGATATATTTGTCAATTAGAGGTCACTCGTCTCCTCAGCTGGGTGGTACGATCTGGCGTGGCGATTGTTACCCTCTCTTCTCCTTCCGAGTTCTCGTGGCTCATACTCCTTTGTATGCTCATCTTTTAATAGATATTTTTTAATACTTTTTTATAAAATATATAGTATTAAATATTAATAAAATATTATTAATCATTTATTTAAAATTTATTATAAACTGTATAGAGAATATAAAAAAAACGACCAACATTCATTATCATACATACAGTAGCTATATCACAATGTTTTTCTATTGGTATGTAGATTTTAAAGCTAAACACTGTTGACTGACTGGAGATTCTTAGTGTCAACGAGAGAGCAGACATTTCTATGCTCGTTTTAATCTGTTCGCGATTATTTTATGCACACATTTTTATATAATGTAATAAAACTTTTTTACAATGTAGAATATCAGTGCCATTATAATCTACTTGACGTAGGTTATAGTGAGATGTGGTACGAGGAAATTTTATTACGTCCTCGATAGTTCTGTGGCTACATAGGTTATATTCAAATGAATATGAGTCAAACAACCTTTTGCATATGTATACTAGAATTGTAGGATACTGAAAACCTTTCTATATATTTAATAAGATACATTTATAAAAAGGAAATTTGGAGTATATTATTGAGTACAATACCCCTTAGAGTATAAAAACATTATAAATATATAGTAATGAGATGTTAATATATATGAGTTTTAATCATATAAGTATATATAGGTAAATAAAATATTTATAATAAGAAACTTCATAAACGACTGTTCGTATTCACAAGTTATTCGAATAAATCATTCAAGGGAAGGGTACGGCGCCAACTGATTATTTAAATTATCTATTAAAACTATATATATGAGGATTAAATTTGATTAATGGAGGGTAGATAATTATATTCTACGGTATCATAAATATATATTGGACTCAATTAACTATATGTAGAACTCACAAAATTCTAATTATGATATATGAAACTCGATATTATATGATTTAATGCACAAATATATTAGTGAGATATTATACTTGATCATGTATCTCATATACCATTGGGGTTTTTATTTTCTCACCAATCTATAAATATATCTCAGTTGTTTTTATTTCAATAACGCCAGAATTATTTTTTTACATAATATATCCAAGCAAGCATATTACGTAAGTTGATTTTCTTATATTAAAACTTAACACCTAAGTTATTTTGACTGTATGTTTTGGCCATGAAGAAGAAGACTAATGAGAGTCAAATATATAAATTAGTAATAATTTTTCCTTTTAAAAATAAAGATCTAGCTATTCATAAAGGAAAGAAGTTCTTAAAAGTTATAAGTAAATATACGTGATAGTTAGATGGCGTTCATGTCTGAAATTTTTTTCCTTCACCGCCTTCCTTGGGTGTAAGTTTTTGTGGTTGAATAAAATGAAAAAGTAAAAATTTACCCTATGAAAGAGAAAATAAGTTATTCAATAATTACAGTATTGGGTTGAAGCTCGAATAAATTTTTAATATTTCTTTTCTTTTTAAGTTTTTGTTTTATATTTTAAGTTTTATTGTAAAACAATTTATTTAATATATTTTTGTGTACTGGTGCTAAAAAAAATGTTACCAAGATTGTTCATTCAATATTTAATTAAATTAGATTATAATTTTTTTAGGAATTTAATAACATTACAATAAAACTCGAGAGTATAAGGTAAGTATAAGTGAAATCTTTTGTGCTCCACTCCAAAGAAACACGGCAAATGTGTGTAAACAGTGTCGTGGTATAATGGACATCTCACGTTCTGGGAACAAAAGGTAACGAATAATATTCTTACTACTCATAATTTATGATTAATGTTGAAAAATAACTATGGATATAATTATACCAATTGAACCTGTAAGTGATATTAGCGTATGATGTGCTCACTCTTTTAGATATGCAAAGTATTAACCCTCTAAAAAAAATTAAAAAAAGCTGAAACCTACTCGGTAAAGTTAGGTTTAAGGATTTTCGTGGAATAGAACTGTGAGGTTATTAACGTGAATTTTAGGAATATTGATGTAGTGATAGGAGTATATTAAGGAAATTCTAGGTATAGCGTGTTAGGTTTGTATAGATAGTGGAAGTCTGGTTAGGTTTGATATTCTCTGGTATAGGAATTTAAAGTTTTAAAATATAAGGAAGTTAATGCTTCCTATTGGATAAACAGTTACAGGCCTCTGATAGGGTTTAAGAGAACTACTATTGGGGCGTTAGATTATGATATTAGATATTAGCATTACAGATACATATATATAAGAAGAAAACGCGTGCGCTCTCTAAACAATTTGTTAAAAAAAATACATGAGAATTTAAAATTAATAATTTTCACCAAGGAGTTTGATGGTCATTCTAAGTGCAGCTTTCGAGAGAGAATGTAATCCAATAGGATGTTGCATATAGTTGTGACACAAAACATAGACACGCGTTGAGCCAATAGTGACCTGTGCGTTCTGCGATTGGGTGAGTGATGCGCGAGAACACCAAAAATCTAACGTCTTATCACCTGAGACTCGACGTTCCTCCTCAACGAGTCCGCTATTACTCAAAAACAGAGACCGGTTGCAACTCCCGACCTCTCGTGACTTACCTCTCCAGAGTCTCTCAGATGTAGTTATTTTGAGAAAAATGAACAGAGAACCGATACTTCCTGGAACTTACTCTCGAAACTCTCACGATGAGGAATATACTGTAATAGCAGAAACGTGTGATCATGTTTTCAAACATTATGAGAAACTTTTCTAATTCCAAATATTACATAACCCCTAGATTCAATCATCTATGACAAGCCCATTATGAAAAAAATATAATAAATGCAGAACATACTATTATGAACACACTGACAACAATATTTACAACTCCAAATTCATCAATTAAATAATAATCTATCAACTAATAAACAGTCTATAATCTTCACAGTTAAATATAAAGCAATGCAATATTCGAATTGATTACATAGTATTACGAGTAGGCCTATGTACGTACATTTCACGTAAACTTAATGTGTGGACACAAAAAAAATCAATTATTACACAAAAATATCATACATTTACAATAAGTAGCAATAATCGTATTTTATCGACGCAACCCATCATTGACTTCACGTCACCACTATTAATAATAACAATTAATAATCATATCCTAATTAAATAAAATAGAACTTTAAAAATAAAAAATTTAAGGATACAATTATTTGTAGTAAAAAATCTACTTCATAATCTATCCATATTTTATTATTATTCTTTATATTATTATATTTACCTAAAGTGTTGTAAACTATAATGTATATAAACCATATAAATATATCGAAAGATAGAATTGATATCAATACAATAAATAAATTTAAAGTTCAACACTATAATAAACTTCTTCTAAGTTGCACAGTATTATTGTTGACTATTTCCGCCATATTTCTTCAGCTCACTTCTGATGCTTAAAAGCTAAGTTCTAGCACATTTAAGAAATTGATCATAAATTCTTATTAAATATATCCTTGATTTTAACTCTCGAGAAATACTATACACTATAATCACTATTTATCATTATTATTAATCTCACTATTCTAATGGTTTTTTACTGCATCAATCATACTAAAATATAAAACACTATTAATAATAGCGCATTAAATAAAATAATATAAATTCCGTATTTAATATTCATAAATAATTACATATATGAAATTGTTAGGAAAATAATGATTTATGAATTAATTTTTATTAATATTATTATTACCATATGAAGTTTGAACGGTTAAAAATTTAAAGGTTGATAGGTTATTGATTGTAAATTTGAAAAGTTCAATTTTTGAAAGATTGAAAAGTTAAAATAAAAAAATGAATGATTAAAATGTTGAAAGATGGCTGAAAGGTTGAATGGTTGAAAGGTTGAAAATTGAAAGGTTGAATGCGTGAAAAGTTGAAAAACTGAAAGGTCAAATGATTGAATGGTTGAGATGTTAAATAGTTAAATGGTTGAATGGTTGGAAAGTCGTAGAGTTGAATGGATGAAAGGCTGAATGGTCGAATGATTAAAAAGCTGAATAGTTGAATGGTTAAAAAGAAAAATGGTTGAATGTTAATTGTTGAAAGGCTGAAAAGTTAAATGGTTGATAGGTTGAATAGTTGAAAAGTTGAAAGATTAAAAAGTTGAATGGTTGAAAGGAAGTTTAGTTTTTATTGTTATGTGTGTGGGAAGGAAATTAATTTTGAATCCCACTTTCATTTTTTTCCTTAAAGTTTACAATGGCAACATAAATCAATTGGGATGTTTGAAATGGTCTATAATTTACATTCTTATATCAAATTACATCACATCATCATAACGTCAAATCATAATTATATCACTCAGATTTTGATTTCATTTTACTTTCACTGTTACTACATTCAGGAAATCAATTTGAGTTGAATTTACTTCATAACGCCTTGTCATCTAAACTATGTTTCTATTTATACACCTCCCAAGGATGCCATTCTTTAATAAAGAAACCAGTGCAAATTAATTTTGTTAGCAGCAGCAAAGTAAAAACCGGTATTTATAAAATTTTCTATACATATATTTCAATAAGCTTGTCTGTGGGTTCCTCATCTCTCTCTTCTTCTCTCTCCTCTCTCTTCTCCTCCTTCTCTCTCTTCCTCGCTCTCTCTCTCTCCTTCGATGCCAAGCGTGTATCCTCGTGATGTTTGGTAGTTAAAACGCGTATTCTAAACCCTGCTTCTTTTGCCCGTCTAATCAATTCATCCGAATTCCATTTTTGAGAATTCAAATGATCCATCAACTTATAATAATGTTACATAGTTATATAATATTAATATATATATATAATATATAACTATATATATATATTATATATATAATATTATATATTATTAATTATATATATATATTATTATATATATTATATAGATTATTAATATTATATATAATATATACTAATAGAGCAACAGTTAGGTAGGTAATTACGATTTAAAAACTTAAAAAAAATGATAGAAACATTCACCTATTTTGAATTGCGAATTTCCCCATTTTAATATTTAAGCCTTTTATTTTCTGAGAATTCAAAATTTTTCAAGTTTTTTCCACCATTATTAATATTCGAGGTATAATGAAACTATTTTTCTTCAGGAAAATATGCAACTTTTTAAAGCGCAAATAATAATATAATATATATATTATTTATTATATATATAATAAATATATATAGTATATATATTATTATATATATATATATAAATATATAAAAATTATATATATATTATATATATATATTATTATATTAGATATATATATAATATATATAATATGTATATTATATATTATATTATATATATAGATATAATATATATATATATTATATATATAATATTGAATATTATATATAAAGATAATATGTATTATATCTCAGATTTCATAATAAAATTCTATACATATATAATAATATATTATATATAATTATATATATATATATAATATATAATAATATATACAAATATATATATATATATATAATATATATATATAATTGTATATATTATATATATTATCATATATTATATATATATATTATATTATATAAATATATATATAATAATAAAAAAATATATAATATATATATATATAATATAATATATATATATATATTATATATATATATATATAATATATAATATATATATTATATAATTTATTATATATATTTAATATAGTATATATATATTATTATAATATAATAATATTATATGTGTATAAATATATAATATATATATATATATATTAATATATAAAGATATATATAATATATAATATATAATATATATATATATATATATATATTTATATATAAATATATATTAGATAATTATATATAAATATATATATATCAAATTATATCGATATATCCAATACTCGATATTTAGAACAGGTTCCGAGGCCACCCTTTTTCGATATGAAGGGAATTAGAATATTTGCTTAAACTTGAAATAAAGTCTATATCATGGGCTTAGGGGACAAACAGGGTAAATTTCCAAATAGTTGGTAAGATGTATATAGAGGGGGTCCCCACCCCCGAAGAAGCTAAGCCCGCCTACCAGCCCCTTTTTACGGCGGTGTGGGATGAATGAAGAAATTCTAGTCTTATGTGAGAGATTACAGAACCGACAGGTCTGTCAATCCGACAAAACAGACAAAACCGAAGGTTTTGGTTCTGTGGTTTGTTTGTGCATTGATTATTTATTATTATTATATTATTATATTATTATGATTATTATTATTATTATATTATATTTATTCAATTAATTTATTCTATTATTATATTATTTATTATTATTATTATATTATTATTATTATTATTTATTATTTTATTATTACATCGGAAAGAAATTAATGATCAACGAAAAGTGATCCATTAATTTCGAGGTGTGTATGTGCTTATCGGGGGAACTCCGACTCCACTCCGGACTCCGAACTCCGACTCCGAGACTCCCGACTCCGAAATCCGACTTCCGGACTTCTGACTCCGGGGCACGCCAACTCCGGCTTCCTGCACCGGTTCTTACTCCGTTCATGGAATCGGTTTGTTCAGTACCAACGTTTAGGTTTGATTCTGTCCTGTATTATTATATTATATTTATTTGAATTTTATTATATTATTTTTGTTATTTTTCCAACCGTGGTTTTCTTTCTTCGGGCATCCGCTCCAGTCGGATAATAGCTACATGGGTTAGGTTATCGTATCTGGTTAAAACATTTGGAGGGTGTGGATGGGAAGTACCTTGTTGATACAAGTTACGTCCCCTGGGGTCCCCCCGAATGGACCCCCCACCCCCCCTTTAAAATCAAATGGTTCGTATAATTGGCTGAAAATTTGGTGAGAGGATTCAGAGTTGAGTACACATAGAAAGAATAGGATTGTGAAAATCTGAGGAGTTGGGCTCCGGCCCACCCGGTGCTGGAGCCACTGCGTGGACCGAGTAATAAAACATCGTAAACAAAACAACTGTTGAGTCGTTATAAGGGTTATCAGACCGTAGAATCGAATATGATGGTTAATAGTCCCGTTTGGGGTCTAGGAAACCCCCTTGAGGGTTCCTAGTGAAAAAAAAAAGGAGCCAGAGGCCAAAACAAGGATGAAGAAGGAAGCAAAGAAGGATGCAAAATAAAATAAAGAAGGAAAGAATGAAAAAGGGAGTCTGACTCAGAGTAAGTAGGAGTTATGATAGCCGCAACCAGGTGGCTGGCTTTCCGGTGCGGTGCCGACCCGAGTTATTAATATTGTGTAATATTAACAAATATTGGGTCTTTATTTATGGTTATTGGGGTCTGTTAGAGTTCGGAAAAATAAATGCGTTTTCAGACCCATCCAAAGAAAAAAAAAATAAATAATAAATAAAATTAAATAAATAAATAAAATTTTCTTATTCTTTTTTAATGTTAATAACTTCCAAATTTACGTTTCTACATACCATACCTTAAAGCAGTAAAATCAGTAAATTCCAAACCACACCATCCACCCATCCCTCCTGACCAGTTGTGGAAATCTATTGAATCTATTATCTTATTGATTATTGATACTAATTGATCTATTGATTAAGGTTTCAAAATTTTTACTAAAATGTTCCAATGGTTTTACCATACCCTAATCAGTAAATCCAGTAAATTCAAGCCACCCCATGCCACCAACCTTCCTGACCCCAGTTGTTTTATCTATTGATCTATTGATCTATTAATCTATTTATCTATTGATCTATTGATTAAGGTTAAATTTTTTTTAACTAAAAAATGTCATGTTTTACATACCTAAAAAAGCAGTAAATCCAGTAAATCAAACCACAATCCATAAACCCTCCAGTCCAGTCGTGATCTAATTGATCTATTTGATCGATTTGAAGTTTTTTCTATTGATTTTCTATTGATTTTACGGTCAAATTTTTACTAAAAATTGTCATGTTTTAAACATACCCTAAAGCAGTAAAATCAGAAATTCAGAAAACCACAATCCAAGACACCCTTCCAGTACCCAGTTCTGATCTTTGATCTATTGATCTATTGAATTCAAATCATTTAAGTGAAATTTTTACTAAAATTGTAACGGTTTCACATACCCTAAATCAGTACAACTCAAGTAAATCAAAACCACCATTGCCCCCCACCCTCCTATTTGCATTCCTTCATGACATCTATGTATCATTGATTCAAGTTTTCCAACATTTTCGAGTATCAACTATGGAAAACAATAACCATAAAAACAAAAGTTATTCACAGTAATTAAAGCGTACTTAACATTCATCTAAACTATGAATATAAACCCACAAAGGGGACCAAACCTATACCACGCCCTTAAACATGAAATAAAAAAACTGTTAACGTTAACAAAGTTCCACACTGAACAAACCCAGTAACAGTAAAACTAACCATAGCAGAACAAGAGACGTAACCTATTCCAACAACTATTGTCAAGCATGTCTCTAACATAAAACAATGTTAAATTTTACATTAACACGTAATATTTAGGCAAAAGTTTACCCATAACCTTGGAGTGTCTAATTAATTTCATTAACAAAGGGAACAGCGCCAAAGTATCCGAAACGTGATCAAAATTTCACGATTAATAAAGCCCAGGGCAAACAATTAACCAAGAAAACTAAAATATAATATTACATCGACAAAACACTGACACATCTTAAGGCAAGAATAAAAACTTGCTAACATTAAAACAACATTCCCAAAACTATTTCAACAAGAAAAAGAAACATAAACATAAACATCCAAAAACCAACTTAATTCCCCACACTTTGTCAAGCATACTTCTAACATAACAATGTTAATTTTACATCAACATGGAAGTTTAAAACAAAATTTACCTTTAATTCTTGGTAATATATCATACAGACAGCGAAAGTATTGCTAAAGTAAACAACTTTCACCATTAATAAAAGCCACTATAAACATTGCTAAGAACTAAGAATATTAATTATTACAAACGACCAACCCTGAAACAACATCTCTAAGCAAGAAATAAACTTTGCTAACCATTAACCAAAGGTCCAAACTTATCAAAACAGTCAAAAGTAACTAAAACAAGGCTTCACAAAAAAACATAAATTCCCAGTCGCCACTTTATTCAAACCATTATCTCCAACATGACAATGTTAAATTTACATTAACATAGTAATATTTAAACAAAAGGAAAAAATAGCACAACCTTTAACCTAACCCTGCATAATTAAACCTTAAGTGTAAAGGAAACAAAACAAAGTTAAAGTTTTTTACTTCTCTGTAAGCTAAACTAGAACATTAAAACGTACTTAAAACCACACAACAAACCAGACAATAAAACAGCTACCATTAACAACTTAGTCAATAAAGCGAACAATTTAAGGTTTCATTACATTTAAAACATTATAATATTTACCAAAATTTATCAATAACTCTTAATTCTAACCATTTTTCCATATACCTAACGTAGTAAAGGACGAAACAAAAGTAAAGTTTATTGAGCTTATCTTCTTTTTAGGGACTCACGTTCCCCTTTTCAGAAAAATACCAACTCTAAACATGGAAAAAAGAATTATTTTATGCTTAACCATTTTGCATTAAATGAGCTATAACTTATTATATGAACCCCCTCTGTTCAGGAAATACAAGGCAATGTAGCAGTCGCCTTCCCGTTTTACGATTAAATATAAATGAACACATCGTTGTGAATAACGAAACTTTCCTCGTTGTAAAGATACAACAAAACAAGCGTAGAGTATGCGAGGAGATGTCTCGTATCAGCACTTGCGAAAACTAATCCTCTTACTTGAAGAAAATAGGTTTTGTATAAACAACCCTAAATTAATGAGATTCCTTTCTTTTCAACAAAACCAATCAGAAGAAAGTAAAACAAGAATACGATGTACGAATGAACCATATCAGTTTCAAAAGGGGTATATATTTCTCGTTAGACAAACAACAAACAAACAAATTGCTAGCCCCTACAAATAAGTTTCGTTATATACTAACCAACTAATATAGCTTAAACGTAAACATGTTTGTTCCTTGATATTAAAAAGGTAAAACATAGCAATGGACCCAAAACTAGAAGTATATTGTACAATACCAAAAAACCTGGACCACACCCTTACCCACCGATAAACTACTAACATTAAAACAAAGTTTCCACACTTAACACAGTAAAGAAACTAGCATTTGGTACAAAAATACGAACCTATTTCATAACTTTTCCCAAGCATAATCTTCTAACAATTAAACGTAAATTTTTACATTGACCACCAGAATATTTTAAACAAAAAGTTATCATAACCTGTTCTAATTATCGTTACAACCCAATGAGAATAAACGTAAAAAATAACAAAATGTTTTAACCACAAACATAACATAATTACGGCGTAAAATAAACAATATTATAGTAAAATATAATATTTTACTGATTTTAAAGCATTAAAACAGTATTAAATCAGTAAATAAAACCACACACCACCATACCCTACCCCTCCCTCCCAATGACCTTTTGAATTCTAAAGTTATCATTGGAAATTTCATGTTCAACATTCCTTCGGGTTATCATTCGGATAAAAAAACATAACACAAAAATAAGTGCTTATATATATTACTAACCATCGAATCATATTGCTAAACGTAACACAAACGTTCTTTACATTAATAAAAGCTAACATAACATAGGTCTTGAAAACTAAGATATAATGCTACAAACGACAAACCTAACACACCCAAACACGAATAAAACTACTAACATAAACAAACTCCCGCGCTTAACCAACATAACACTAACAATAACAATTTCTTACAAAAACGTAAACATATTCACCCACTTTTTCAAGCAGTATCTCTAAAACATATCAATGGTTTTAATTTTACATTAACATCGTAAATATTTAAACAAAAAAATTAGCATAACCATTGTCTAAAGCATCAATACTGACAACAAATAGAATTGCTAAACCGTAACATTTTTTACCATCAACCTTAACAATTTAACAAAAAAATTTCATTTTTTGAAAAAATTCGTCTTAAATATCATAATCCCCGACGAATAAATTACAAACATAACAAACTTTTAACCAAACAGAACATTAAAAATACCAAGTTTCTAGCATGACATCAAATAAAAAAAATCTTTGAGTAGAGAATTCCACTAAAACAATGGAATATACTGAATTTTAAAACGCAGTAATCAGTAAATTCAGTAAAATCAAAAACCATCCATCCCTGCCGTCCCCTTACCCCATCCACCCGCTAGATCTTAATCGGGAAACCTATTGACTTCAAGGCATTATTTCTATATATTTTGGAAAATGGGAATGACAAAACACCACGCCCAAAATTGTCAGCAAGCAAAGTCAAGACTCATTTATCTAACAAAATTTCCCTTAAACAAAGTTGCGACCCAATCTTATTCAAAGTTACCAAGCATCTTGTGAATAATGGAAATTGAACCACTAATCTTCATTCAAAGTTTTCAATCGTCTCGAGATATTAACGTCCAGTTTGAACTAGAATACCACATAACATTAGCAAAATTCTCGGCAAAACATGACATTATACTCAAAACAAAAAACTAACCCAGGTACGTTTCAACCACATCATCGGTCAGGTAACACAGTAAATATCTTACAAAAAAAAACCTCATCAGTTTCTCTAACCAAAGCCAGTGTCTAATATTACCCTGTCACATTAGTTAATATTAACATAACGTACCTAAACTTACGAGTGAAAACAGTTTGATAACCAAAGAGTTATCTAAAGAGGCAACCACAACACCTTCCCGAGAGAAAAACCCAAGGGGATGAACCCATTGAAAGGTGCTGAATCCTGAGAGAGGGGATCACCCCGAAGGGGTGTAAGCGGCATTACCCCTCCGAAGAGCGTGAAGCCTTTCAAGCCCTTCGGGCTGAGGTCCCCCAAAACCCCGCTTTACCAACCGCGGCAAACGGCTTACACGGGCATTTACGCCCTTCCGAAGGAATAGAAGGGCCTCCAAGCCCTTCGGGCTGAGGGCCCAAACCCCGCTATTACCCACCCCTCCCTTCCCGGGTGGATCCCCCAATCTCAGGATCCTCACACACCTTTCCACCTGGGGCTTCATCCCCTTGGGTTTTCCTTCTCGGAGTATGTGTGTTTGCTATAAGATTAACTCTTGGTTAATTTAAAAACCTGTATTACTCGTAAGTTAGGTACTTATGTTAAATAATACTATACCGGGTTGAAATCTACACTGCTTTGTAGAGAAAATGATGGATTTGTAAGAGTATTACTGTGTTAAGACCCGACGATTGACTGTGTTAGAAAAAACGGACCTAGGTTAAAGTTTTTGTGAGAATAATGTTCAGTTTGGCCCCGGAGAATATTTGCTTAATGTTCTATTGTTATATCATAGTTCCAAATGACGTTATATTCCCGAGACGACATTGACCCACTTTGATGAAGGATAGGTGTCAATTTCATAGATTCAAGATGTTAGTATTTCTTTGAATAGATTGTCACTTTTTGTTAAGGATTTTGTATAGATATAATACGTCTTTAACCTGTTGCTGATCCCAAAAATGTACTCGAAAAAATGACCTGAATTATCAATAGGTCGATAAGATTCATAGGCGGGTGGATGAGGTAGGGAACTGCAGAATAATGGATGGTATTTGGATTTTACTGATATTTACTGAATTTATGCTTTATACAATCAGGGTAAAACTAAATACGCTTTACTGTATAATTTTACTCAAAGAACTTATTGTTATGTTATGTCAGATTAAAATTTTATTTTTATTTATGTTATGTTTGGTTAAAGGTTTGTTATGTTTTGTTAATCTATTTCGTCGGGGGATTATGATAATTAACGAGGGTTATGATGACATTTTTGTTAATATTACGGGAAGTTGATGTAAAAAAAATGTTACGTTAGCATAGATTTGTTGGATTGTTTCATAGGCAAGGTTATGGTAAACATTTTTGTTAAATATTACGATGTTTAATGTAAAAAATTAAACATTGATATGTTAGAGATATGCTTGAAAAAGTGTGAATAGGTACGTTTTGTATTAAGTTTATGTAGTTTTTATTGTTTTAAGCGCGGGAGTTTTAATGTTCAGTAAGTTATATTCTACGTATGGTGTTTGTTTAGTTTGTCCGTGGTTACATTATATTCTTAAAAAAAGAAAAAAAAAAAGGGGGGAGGTTTTTTACAGGACTATGTTATTTTTAATATCTTATTTAATGTAAAAACGTTGTTACGTTGGTAGCATATATCGATGGTTAGTATATAAAGAAAACCTATTTTTTGTGTTATGTTTATTCGAAATGATTTACTCGAGATTCGTGGGACCATTATGAAATCGAATAGGATCAAATAGATCCAAAAAGGTCATGGAGGGAGGGGTAGGCATGGGGTTTGGTGGTTTTGATTTACCTGATTACTGATTAATGCTTTAAAATCAAGTAAAAATATTACAATTTACTATGATATTTTTATTTCAAAAACTTATTTTTATGTTATGGTATACATCCTTAAAACTTTTGTTTATTTTTACCCATTTACATTGGTTCTGTACATAATTGAGGGAAAAAGTTATGATTAAAATTATTCTGTTAAATATTACTGTGTCAATGTAAAACTAACGTTAATATGTTAGAGATATGCTTGGGGAAAGTATGAATAGGTTAAACTTTTTATGTACGCAATGCTAGTTTACTTTTTACTGTGTTAAGTGTTTGATCCTTATGTAATTTTAGTAGTTTTATTCGGGCGTAAGTGTGTCAGGTTTTGTCATTTGTACAGATTATATTCTTAAATTGTCTGGTTCATTTTTGCTATGTTAGGCGTTGAATTTTAATGTGAAAACCAAATGTTACGTTAGCAATATATTCTTGTTAATATATTTAACAACTTATTTTTTTACTATGTTATTGTTGTTGTTTTGGTTCTAACGAGAATATTATAACCCTTTTGAAAACTTGATATGGTTCCTTCGTACATTCGTATCTTGTTTACTTTCTTTCGATTGTTTTGAAAGAAAGAATCTCATTACATTTAGGGGTTGTTTAGTACAATTTATTTTCTCAGAGTGAATATGTTTTCCAAGTGCTTGATACGAGAACAATCTTCTCGCATCTCTACCTTGTTGCTTGATATCTTCCACGAGAGGTTTCGGTTTATTCACAACCGATGTGTCATTATATTTAATCGTTAAAAACCGAATGGCGACTTGCTACATGCTTGGTATCCTGACAGAAGGGTTTTCAAATATAATAAGTAAGTGCGATCACTTTATGCAAAATGGTTTAAAAGCATAAAATCATATGTTTTCAAGTTAGTGAGTTTGTATTTTCTAAAGGGGGACGGAGTCTAAAAAAAGATAAGCCTAAAAAAACTTTACTTTTGCTTTCGTCTTTACTCGTTAGTATTATGATTAGATAAAGGTTATTGATAAATTTTGGTTAAATAAATTTACTATGTTAATGTAAAATCCCGCGTATGTTCGCTTTATTGACTAAGTTTTAAATGGTTAAAAAGCTGTTTATTCGTCTGGTTGTTGGTGTGTGTGTGTGTGGGTTATGTTCATAGTTTAGCTTACAGAGAGTAAAAAACTTTAATTTATTATGTCTTAGCACATTATTGTTATGTCTTAATAAAGATAAATTATGTTTTTTCTTTGTTTAAAATATAGATAAGGTTGAGGACTAAATTAACATTGTCATGTTTGAGATATGGTTGATAAAGTATGACTGGATTTATGTTTTTGGGAGCCTTGTTAGTTACTTTTACCTGTTGATAAGTTTGGACCTTTGTTAATTTTAAGCAAGTTTATATCTGCTTTAAAGAGTGTCAGGTTTTGGTCGTTGTAATATATATTCTTAGTTTTCTTAGGCAATGTTATGTTGGCCTTTACTTAATGTGAAAAATTTGTTACGTTAGCATTTTACTTTCGCTGTTCTGTATGATAATTACACAAGATTAGGTAAATTTTTGTTAATATTACCATTTTTTGTTAATGGTTAAAATTCAACCATTTATGTTAGAAAACAAGCCCTGACCAAGTGTGAATAAGTTACGTTTTTGGATTTTATGTTAGTTACTTTTTTCTGTTGATAAGGTTTGAATGTTGTTAATGTTAGCAGTTTATTCTTGCTTAAGTGTTTGTCAGGTTTGTCGGATGTATATATATTCTTAGTGTGTTTAATGTTATGCTGGCTTTGATTTAATGTTACAAATTTTTGGTTCAGTTAGGCATACTTTTTGCCTGTCTGTATGATAATTAGACCAGAAGGTTATGGTAAAATTTTGCTAAATATTCCGTGTTAATGTTAAAATTAACATGGTAATGAGTTTAGAGGAACCATGCTTGATAAAGTGTGAATAGTTACGTCTTTGTATGCTATGTTAGTTACCCTTTACTGTTGTTAAGGTTGAACTTTGTTGTAACGTAACAGTTTATTCATTGTTTAAGGCGTGTCAGTTTGTCTTTGTGTGTTAATCATTCATAGTTAATGATTGCTAAGTACGGCTTTTATTAAGGTGTGAAAAAAACCCATTTTGTTTTATTATGTTTATGTTTATCCCATAAGTGATTTACTCAGAAAATGTAGCTAATCAATAGACAAAGGATCAAATAGATCAAGGTGAATAGAGGGGCGGGATGTTGTTGATTTAACTGATTATGCATTTAGTGTATGTTGAAACGTTACAATCTTTAGTAAAAAATTGACTTAAAATCCACTAGATTCCCAATAGAGTCAAAGTTCAATAGAAATCACGACTGACTGTAAGGTGCTTGATGTGGTTTGAGTTACTGGATTACTGCTTAGGGTATGTTAAAACATGAAAACCAATTTTTAGTTAATAAAAATATGATTAGAATCAATAGATCAATAGCATCAATAGATCCAAATAGATCAATTAGATCCAATAAATCACTACTGGGAACTGAGGGCTGCTTGGATTGTGTTTGATTTAACTGATTACTGCGTTAGGGGATGTAAAACATGGACCAATTTTAGTTAAAAAAAATTTGACGCCTTTAAATCAATAGATCCAAATAAGAGTCCAATAGATCCACAAAAACTTGGTCAGGAGGGATGGTTGGGTGGTGGTTTGAATTTAACTATTTAACTGATTTTAGGTATGTAAAACATGACAATTTTAGTAAAAAAATTTGGGACCTAATCAATAGATCCCATATAGATCAATAGAATCCAAATAATTGCACAATGGTCAGAGGATGGGTGGATTGGTGGTTGATTTACTGATTTACTGCTTTTAGTTGTGTAAAAATGTTTAAATTGGAAGTTATAAAAACATAAAAAAGAATGAAAAATTTTATTTATTTATTTATTTTATTATAATTTATTTTTTTTTTTTTGATGGTTCTGAATACATTATTTTCGAAATCTACAGATCCCAATAACATATATAAAGGACACCAATATTTGTATCATTTACAAAATACTTTAATAAAACTCGGCAACCGCACCGAGGCCAGCACCGTGCGCTATTCCAAACTCCTACTACTCGAAAGTCATAATCTTTTATTCCTTCATCTCTTCTTTTATTCCTTCTTTTCTTCCTTCCTTTTCATCCTTAAAGATTTTCCTTCCTTATCATCCTTAAAGCAGGACCCCTCAGGGCTGTCCTAAGAACACCCATTACGGACTTTTATAACCATCATATTCGAGTTTACTTTCGTCTCGATAAACCCTTATTAAGACAAATTCAAACATTTGTTTATACGAATGTTTATTTATAACTTCGGGCACCGCAAAGTGGCTCCAGCCACCGGTGCCGAGCCAAAAAACTCCCTCAGATCACTTACCATATTTCTTTCTAGGAAACTTTCAAACTCTGAATTCCTCTTCACCAAAAATTTTCAGGCCAATTACCGAACACTTCGATTTGTAAGGGTTGGGGGTCCCATTCGGGGAACCCAACGGGACGTAACTTTCGTATTACAAAACAACGGTTACCTTCCCCCATCTAAACCCACCGCCTCCAAATTTTAACCCATGAAACGATAACCCAACCCATGTAGATATAAATATCGAACTCGGAAAGCCGGATGCGAAGAAGGAAACCACGGGGAAACAAATAAACAAAAAATAATCAAATAATTTAATAAATAATAATAATAATAATAATTTAATACCAGACAGCATAACGACTAAAACCGATTCTGAACCCGCAAAACCCCATTCCATTGAAATCGAGTGAAAACCCGGTTTGCCGGAAGCCGGAGTCCGGTAGTCGGAAGTCGGAGTCGAGTCGAGTCGGATTCGGGGAAGTCGGGAGTAGTCGGAGCTGGAGTCGGAGGTCGGAAGTCGAAGCACAACACCACCCTCCGAAATTATATTTTCACTTCGTGAATTCATATTTCTTACGATTAAT
>JABUQX010088505.1:0-2500 GCA_015478945.1 Trachelipus rathkii
TTTATTTAAAAAAAATATCCATTCAAATTTTCAAGTTAAGTATTAACAAAGTTTAGCTACTAGCTTTTGGTTTTAAACATGATTACCGAATTAACAAGATTCGTTAACTTAAGCTACAATTATAGGAAATAAAAAATAATGAAGAAAATAATTCAATTAAACAGCCGAAAAGTTAAAATAAAAAAAACGCTATTACTCAAAAATGACATAATTAAATACTCCTTTAAGATAGATATCATTCATACTCAAATTCAAAAATTCAAATTGTGATGCAAAAAACATTAAGCTTTCACTAGTAATCTGGCGGGAGACTTGTTCTTTTTTGGGCATGTGTTTCTTACATTCCTACCAACTATAAATACCACTTCTCTCGACTTGGATGAAGGAGGTTTGGATATTATTTGCCTGCAGCACTGGATAATTAATGAAAACTGGCCCATGTCATTGCCACCGCATGAAAGGATTTTCTTCTGTAGGCAGCATCTCATGTTTTCGTAGGCTCATCTCCTCTTTCATAGACTGCAAATTTGAATTATTTTTGCTCCTTGATGAACTGTCTCTTCAGCTTTTACGATGAGGTTTCCTGGTGTGATTCTTTGAGTGAATGAGATGTCAATGCAATTTCGGCATGAACTTTATCAAAAGTCGAAACAATTCCAAATCTTTTTCTTTCTTCCCCCGGTGGGTTTTTTTTATTTGTCTGAAAAAGCCACCATCGTCACTATCAGTTGCTTTTTGCCAGGGGTTGCAGATAAGGCGGCTTCATTCTCTGTCTCTTTTTTTTTTTTTTTTTTTCTCTCTTTTTCTTGTCAAGCGGGGGCAAGCTCCTCGTTATGTTTTTTATGCCTCTAGAAGTTGTTCACCGTCGGAGGGTTGCCATTCTTGTGGGGTTTCAGCTAGCCTAAGGAATCCTTATTAGAACCTTTTATTATTATTTTTTATTACAGTTGTCACCTCGCGCTCACGGGCAGAGGACCCTATTCAAGGAGTGGGTGTTGAACGCTTCAAAAATCCATCTAACGCAATTTACGCAGATGACACAGACGGGCTTTAAAGTGAGGGGAAAATGGAGTGGAAACACAGATGATGGGGAAGGAGAATTCCACGCAGAACAGAGGTGGCAGGAAAGAAAGTAGCACCGCAGCAAACCAGTCTGGAGTTACTAACATTAACACAAAACTCATGTTGCCGACACAGGGCCACCCCTTGTGCTACGAGGCGTTTAAGGTCTGGTGGTCGCGAGTGGATAGTCCCTTCAGCACTTGCCTCTACAAGTACCTTATAGAAGAAGGGATAAGCTACCAACATTTCGGCCGCCGCAAATATAAAGGGGTCAAGGTGAACTAGAAAAGTACAGGACGTTTTGATAAGTCTTTGGCCTTTGACTCGACCCTATCCAAAAGGCGGGTGAAACCAGAGCCCCCTGCCCCCCAACAGATATAGCGGTACTCCATACAAGGGCGATGAGACCCTTGTATAGGGAGTAACTGAGAAGAGGAAAAAAAGTCTCGCAACCTAAACAGAACTCCCAGTTTTCTTTGAGGCCCGCCCAGCACCCTTTGTGATTTGAGGTTTGCAAAACATTTTTGTTGTTTATTTTATATAAAGGCGCCAGGATGTTTATATGGTCACAGTTAGAGACGAGCGACCGTCGAAGAGGATAGAAAAGTTAAAGTGTCTTAGAGAGAGAGAGAATTTTGTAGAAGTGGGGTTTTTAAAGAATTAAATTTCACAAGGCTCAGACGACCCCACCCGGAAATTACTAGGCCAGATCGGAGAATAGATCGGAAAGATTAAGACGAGAGGCAATTCTAGGAAGTAAAAGAGGGCAGGGCAGGATTGATATTGAGTTGGAAGAATGAAGGTCAAGCCATCGGCATATGAGTGGATATAAGAGTTTAATGTGCAGGTGAGAAGATCATTGATTAAAAGCAGAATAAAGTAGGAGATAAAAACAGAACCCTGAGGAACACCACTATGGACAGAAAAAGAAGAAGTCGGCCCCATCATCAACAGCCAACATTGAGCAATTTGAAAGAAAGCTAGACATAAGTAAGCAAAGAGAAGAAGGAAAACCCCAAAGGGAGGGGAGCTTGGAGAGCAGTGACGCGTTGCCATTACCCGGTCAAATGTTGGATACGTCAACGCGCCCATAACACAAAGTCTTCCCGTAGTTCTAAGGGCGGAAAACCATAATCAGTTAGATAGAAAGGTATATCGCCAGTAGATCTCGAGCACCGAAAACCGTACTGGTTAAATCAGAAAGAAGGGAAGAGATTCCAGATGATCTAAGAGTGAGAGTTGAGAAGAATTTCAAAGATCTATCTTAGAAAGAATACAAGTTGGGAGCTATTAGGGCGTAGATTACGAAGGATCAGAGCCAGCATCATTTTTTCGGGGAAATGGTTGGACAATTATGCGCGCTTTCCAACCTGAGGGAAGTGCTAGTATTGGGCATAAGAGGAATATAGTTGACGAGGTGGGGTCAGCATGGGGGAAG
>JABUQX010088505.1:7500-15000 GCA_015478945.1 Trachelipus rathkii
CTTACGAATATATGCTTACGCACAAAGTTTTTAGCATCAATAAGCTAACATATCATAACCCGACAAGGAATATAATGTACAAATGCAAACCTACCATACTAGCATATGAATAATCCGCTAACATTCCTGAAATTCCCTACTTATCAAAGGTAAAGTACGCTAATAGGTCACATACTCGATATGCTTCCCACTTTTCCCGGCATATCAGCACAGGTTAAAGCCGTATTTATCTTAAAAATCCCTTAACAAAGTGACCAATCTATCAAAGATACCAGCATCTTGAAATAATGAAATTGCACTTCTTCATCAAAGTTGTCTCTCCGTTTCGGAGTATAACATCATTGTGAATTATGAATAAACGTAGACATTTGCAAAATTCTCGGACAAACCTAACATTTACTCATCAAAAACTTAACTAGGCTCACGTTTCGTAACACGATTCATCGTTCAGTTAACTCAAGTATATCTTTCAAAAACTCATTGCATTTCTCTTAACAAATCAGTATTAATTTCACACTGTCATAGTAATTTTTAACAAAACGTACCTAACTTACGAATAAACAATTTTCATTAAACAAGAGTATCTAAAGCAACACACATCACCTCCCGAGAGAAAACCCAATGGGATTGCACCCTGAAAAAGGTGGAATCCTATGAGATGGTGGGATCACCCGAAAGGGGTGTAATGCGGACATTACCCCTCCGAAGGAGGCGTAAGGCCTCAGCCCGAAGGGCTGAGGCCCTAAACCCGTGTAATACCCTTATCAACAGTTGCTTCAACAGCAACCTTTGAGTCTATATGATCCAAAATCGAGCAGATAAATAATTACCAGAAGGAATTATATCAAATAATAAACTCTGACGTTAACGTTCATGAAAAAAGAATTCTATATCAGAACGCTACACAAAAATTAGCAGATCTAAAAGCTTTATTAGGTAATTCAGAAAAGGAAGATTTAACTCTAGCCTCAGATCCTAAGATTGAAGTGAAAAGAGATGATAATTTTAAATATGTACTGGTGGAAAGCTTACCAATGAGAGGTAAAAAAATTGGTTTAGCTTTATATAATATTTTGAAAGACCAGATTTTATGGAACGATATCGGTCAAATCATTATTGACGGAGAAACAGTTGATGGTTCGAATATTGTTGATTTAATATCTGATCTCTCGCGTGATTGGAAGAAGGATCCTGTAACAGGGTGGAACAGGATCAAACATGAACTTCAGACTATTAAATTTCCGAGAACTTTAATCCAGAATAAACAAAGGTTGAAGGATTTGGATAATAACCCAAAGTCCCCTAGACCAGATGCGAGTCCTTCCGGTCCTTCTTTTGCATCGGACATATTAAAGACGTTAAATAGGAACATATCACGTTCAGGCCCAGGTAGATTAAGAAAAAAACCATACACCCTTTCAAAATGGATTAGCTCCTAATTATTTATTGTACTTTTCATAGCGCTGTATTGGTTGTTAAATTTAAAATAATTCATTAAAACACATGTTTTATTTCAGCTGTATACATTTTGCTATGTTTTAGGTTGTTCTGTTTGTAATTTAAAATTAGCATATAACCATAAGGTTTTAATATTATTTTTGTAATTATAAATAAAATATTTCATAAAGACATTCGGTTTTTATATCCCTTATCAGTATAAATTAATGTGTTTTTTATTGTTATTGTCATTGTGAGTCATGGAAGCTAAGGAGGTGGTCGATAAATATTAATTTGATGTGAAACAACCTTACAGTTACGGTGGTTTGTCAAGGTTCACTTCAAAGTTTCCTCAAATTAATAAAAAAGATTGAAAAAAATATTTAGAAGGTGAAGATGCTTTTTTCCTTCATAAACCTATACGAATAAACGAAGGCTCCCATCTCTAATGTTTGCGTTCTTTTTACGATTTAATTGCCAATACTGTATCTTGCAGCGATAACGGTACAGGTGTTGATCTCAAGACTTATGTTGAAAACAGTAATTTATATGCCTAAGATCTCGCATCTCGATCTTTCAGCTATGTAATGCTAATGATCTCAAATGTCCTAAGAAAGAAAACTTAGGCTGAGTCTTCAATTTGGGTCAAAAGTCTGACATCTTTCAATTCTCAGTACTGGTGTATTGGAAACATCCTTCAAATCATCGAGATTGATAGAGTCCGAAATACAAATCTTGAATTATTAAAGATGAATGAAGAAGAAATAATTAAATGTCTTTCGAGACGAAAGAAGATTTTTAGGTGTATTCGCGTGTAAGAACTCCGGCTCAGTGATTTGCAACCGACTCTGGGACTTGGTCTTCAACCACATATCCTCGGGATTTTCGAACATGGGACACTGGATAACATGTATAAGAGAGAAAATATTGTTGTATATTTCCTTGACTCTCTGCATTTATATTTTATGCTTTAGTAATCATTTATGTTTAACATCTTTATTTAATAATAATAATGTTCAATATGTTAAGACCTTATTTTTTCCTGTACAACCTATCATTTCTAATTTATGATTATATGGATGTATATTGTATTTATTTATCATCATATGTTTATTAAATAATGTTTTGTTGACTCAAACATTGTCAATAAAAATCACATCAAAAGTTTAAACCTCAAACATTTTGTAGTATGAACTTATGTTAGAATGCTTTAAAATAAAAAACTTGTTTTTCTTTTCCCGTTTATTATCCAAAGAAAAATATGACTTGAATCAAAGATCAATAGATCCCCAATAGATCAATAGATCAAAGATGGGGTGGGAGGGTAGGGTTAAATGGTTTTGATTTTACTGGATTTTCTGATTTACTGGCTTTAGGGTATTGTAAAAACGGCTAAGTTTTTTACGTTTATGAAAACATTGAAAAGGCAAAAAAATTTTAGGTAAAACTTATTATTTTTTAAAGAAAATAAATTAATAAAAATTAAGTTTAGAAAACAAAAGCGCACTCGTAAAAGATAAATATATAAATTTTTATTAAAAGTAAATCAAAAGTATATAAATTTTTATTAATGACGGAACCAGCATCGCCATGAGGGAGCCTCAAACACCCATATTCGATCTCTACGATCTTTATAAAGTTTAATTATTTTTCATCAATATTGTATTATTATACAAATTTTTACTAACTCGGCACCGCAACGGGAGCCAGCACCGGTTGCGTTGAGAACTTCAAAACTCTGCAGATTTTCATATAAAAGTTTTCCTGTGCCCTTCGTATCCTCTTTCAGTCCTTTTCCTATTCTTCTCCAAGTATTCAGGCCTTCTACGAACATTTAAATTATTTAGGGGGGCTGCGTCCCAATTACCTGGGGACGCAGGGGTACGTAACCTCTTCTACGACGAGGTTACGTCACCACCTAGCTCACCTCCAAATTTTACCCCGATACGATAACTCACCAGATAGATATATATAATATAATTATAATAATAATAATAATAATAATTATAATAGTAATAATATAATAATAATATATAATAAATTAATATAATAATAATAATTATAATAATTAATAATAAATAATAATTAATAATTAATATAATTTAATAATATAATAATAATATTAATTAATTAATAATAATAATAATAATGAATAATAATAACATAATAATAATATAATAATAATAATAATATATAAACAATAATAAATAATTAATAATAATAATAATTAATAATATAATAATAATAATAATATAATAAAATAATAATAATAAAATTAATAAATAATAATATATAATAATAATAATAATAATAATAATAATAAAACATTATAATAATTAAATTCATAATATATAATAATAATAATAATAATAATAATAAATAATTAATAATAATATTAATAATATAATAATAATAATAATAATAATAATAATAATAATAATAATAATAATAATAATAATAATAATAATAATAATAATAATAATAATAATAATAATAATAATAATAATAATAATAATATAATAATAATAATAATAATAATAATAATAATAATATTAATAATTAATAATATAATAATAATAATTATAATATAGTAAAAATATTAATAATAATAATTAATTTATAATAATATAATAATAATAATAATAATATATATAATAATAATAATAATAATAATAATAATATAATAATAATAATAATAATAATAATTTAAAATAATTAATTAATAATAATAATTAATAATAACAAAATAATAATAATATATAATAATAATAATAATAATAATAATAATCTATATATATAATAATAATAATATAATAATAATATAATAATAACCAATATAATAATAATAAAACACAGGAAAGAAAACTGGCATAATAATAATAATAGGAATAAAATAATAATAATAATAATAAAAATAATAATAATAATAATAATAATAATAATAATATAATAATAATAATAATAAATATAATAATAATAAAAAATAAAACAGAAATAAATAAACATTAATAAAAAAAATAAATCAATATATATAAATAATATAATAATAATAATAATAATAAATATAATAATAATATAATATAATAATAATAATAATAATAATAATATAGTAAAAAATAATAATAATAATATAATAATAATAAGAATGATTAATAATTATAATTTTAATATATTTGATTATTTAGCAATAACAATAATGCAAATAATTTTATATAATAATGATAATAATAATATTTATTGGCTTAATTTAATAATTAATATAATAATTAATAATAACAAATTAATAATAATGTAATAATAAAATAATAATATAAATAATAATAATAATAATAATAATAATAATAATATAATAATAATAATAATAATATAATAATTAATAATAATAATTAATAATATTTAATACTAATATAATATATAATTAAAATAATTAATAATAATAAAATAAAATAAAGATATTACAAGAGAAACCGTTATCATGCCGTTATGGAAATCACGCCGCGGTTATCAGTTATCAAACGTGGCCGACTGGAACGAACGCTCAGGCGCGTTGTGGACCTAGCTCACGCGAAACCCTGACACTTACTACTTTATTATATATATATTATATATATATATATATATATATATATATATATATATTATATTATATATATATATTATATATTATATATATATAATTCTCTTTCTTCCTAAATTTTAAATTTAATTTCTCTTTGACAGCCTGACCATATGTACATATAAATTTATTCGAAACAATTTTCTTAAAAAAAAGCTTCAATCAAGTAAATCCTCCTTTAACGATATCCTTAGATCCGATTTTATTATTTATTAAAGCAAAAAATAAGCTTTCAACATTCTCCTGACTAGGAGGCCAACCTGTAATTGTGATTTGTGCAAGCGCCATCTTTGCAAAATTTTAGGATTAGCGATTGATCGTCTTTAACTGTTTAACTTTGATTTTCGGTCGATTTTTATTTATTCCATCTAATGACTTATGAAATTCTACCTTTTATTTTCTCTAGAGGATTTTTAGGTTGGTCTTTTTACTGGTAGATTGTCTTTTTAGTTTTTTCAATCACTTTTCTGCATGCTCCAATTTTTTTCCCATTGTCTGTCAAATTTGACTTTTCTAATTCATCTGAAACACAGAATACTTACAAGGGAGATTCTGAAACTGCTGACACCTATTTGACCTCCACCATTTTATTGATCATGATTTCGATGGTGTTTTTTTCATTTTAAGTCAAAGTTCACAAAGAACCACCTCCTAGCTTTTGAATATGTAGATTTCTTCAATTCTGAGACATAGACTTCTGAACAAAGATGGGCCGTACAAAAGTATTTGTTATTTTCCAGTTTAACATTCCTTTTCCTTCTTTTCATGGAATTTTTTTGGGTCATTTGCTAAATCACTTTCTAGTAAAAATTTGCAGAGTAAGTCCTTCTGATTTGAGTATTTTTTTTGTTTATAATCATTGGGTGTTTTAATAATTCTCGAGGGTTTCGATTTGTTCTCACTGACTATTCGGAGAGAGGAAAGTTCAGGAGTACCGGCTGCCATAATACTACTACTATAATCTTTTAGTTGCAGAAGCATTTAGAGCAATAAGACATGCTACTTCTCCATCTTGTTCTTGAACTAAGATTGCCAGCTTTTAAAGGCTTGACTCTTTAGAATTCCAATTTAATTTTTGGGTACGTGCTGCTTTTTCTATTTGTCTCGCCTTGCTTATATAAGATTTGCTGTATGAGTATTTTGGAGACCATCACACACTGCAAACTATAAAGTATAAACTCCACATCTCATGTGTGTAATGTTAACGTCATCGGAACACATGAGTTTTTCATAGTTTTATCAGTTCATTCTGAAACAACTATTACTTCTATTTTGACATTCAATAAAATCAGTATCACATTTACAAATGCTTCCTTTTCCTCATCCTCATTGTCCTTATTTTAATTTTCAAGTCCTACTGATCACTGAGTATTCGATAGCGTTTCGGTAACTAAGCTTAATAACTTGCTCTTATTTATTTCGAAATTCCTTTAAAAAACGTCAGCAACAAATTCTTGGATATATTCGCTGAAATGTTGCGATTTGGTATTTTACTGCTAACGTTTTAGAAATATTGTTTTTATCTTCATCACATATGTTAATATTATTGAACAAATAATTTGCTTTGCTCATGTGTAAGCATCCATTTTCAAATGCACGAAGCGTCTCTTTAAGCTATTTTTAAGTTTATTGTTTTGCTTATCCGCTTCTTCTAGAACTATTTTACAAATAAAGGGACCTCCAGTTTTGAAGCCATGCCTGCACAAGTGCTTTAAATCCTGGTCTTGCAAAAGAAACTTAATGGGTCCTATTTTTAACAATCATTATAATCAATTGAATTTTGAATTTTTCTCTTTACATAGATATAACAATTTTTGAAAACTGAATAAGTTTCCAAAAGGTTTATCCTGATTACCTTTTACTTCACATTTCTTTTCGTAAACAATTGGCAGTCAATGTTCTGGATGAGAGCGTTCTTTAAGTGTTGCAATTTAGATTTAAGAGGTTATGCAGGTAGATTGCTATTGTGTACGCCCATGAGTAACTAGTAGTTAGGTAGACTCTTTCGTGCATGATCGAACTGACTGTTTCTTATCAACTATGCTAACTATTTCAATTTGACAAATGAAAGTACTTTTATCTTCAGAGTGAGTAACATATTCAAGTAAATGAGGTGTTTTTTTCGGATTTTTGAATTAGTTGACATAATTTTTCTAAGGATATTAAAGTTAATTAATTAAAGTTATCTATAGAGGTACTAACTTTTTTTATTATTAAATAAGTAAATACACATATACAAAAGAAAATTTCTGAAAAAAGAGAATATAATAGAGAAAGAGAATAGGTGTTTTCGATTTGGAATTAGTTGACATAATTTTTCTAAGAATATTAAAACTTAATTAATTAAAGTTATCTAGTAGAGTACCGACTTTATGTATTATCTAAATAATAACATAAAACTATACATGAAGAAAACATTTCTGAACAAAAGATGAATATATACTACA
>JABUQX010088505.1:20000-25000 GCA_015478945.1 Trachelipus rathkii
ATTATATATATATATATATAGTCGATCGAGATTATTATTACTTAATATTATTATTATTATCTATCTAATTAATTATTATTATTCTTATTGCTATTATTATTATTATTAATTATTACTTATTATTATTATTTTATTATTATTATTATTATTTTATTATTTTAAATTATTATTATTAATTATTTTATCAGTATTCTTATTTTATTATTATTTAGTATTAATATTAATTATTAATTGATATTATATTAAATTTAATTATTATTATTACTTATTATTATTATTTATTATTATTATTATATTAGTTATTATCAATTATTTTATTATTATTGTATTATTATTATTATTATTATTATTATTATTATTATTATTATTATTATTATTATTATTATTATTATTATTATTATTATTATTATTATTATTATTATTATTTATTATTACTCATTATTATTATTATTATTATTATTATTATTATTATAATTATTATTATTATTATAACTTTCAATTTGTGTTTGCTATTATCATGTTTTGTTTTGTCTAAGATTTATTTACATTGTCAATTTGGAAATATAGCCTCCAATGTATACATGTTTTGCCTGGTTATCATGTATATGACGAATCCTTCTGTAAACATGTTTATTGTTGGTGTTGTCAGGCGAGATTATATGGCCTTGAACTGATATGGAGGCTATGTCTTATTGTAGTTAATGTCTAGAAAAATTAAAAAGAAAAAGTGTCTCTTTGAAAAGAAAAATATTAAAAGCGTAGAAAACGGAATAACACTATATCTATTAAATGTTCCAGTTTAAAATATATTTATTAAAGTCAAAGTTCAAAGATAAGAAAACGAGTAATGTGAAATATAAATGTATATGACTGAATAGAAAAAAAAAAATGTTAACGATAAAAATCATTCGGTGATTCTACTACTGTTATTACTACTACTACTACTGATAATACTACTACTACTTCTACCACTACTACTACTGATACCAATGCTATAACTGTTATCACGAGGGAATATCTAATTAACTTGTGTTTACAGATTAAAGATTTATATATGATTTGATGTACTGATTGTGCTAGTTTGTAATTGGATCTGTTTTCAACAATCTGTTTGAAATACATTTCCTCATGTTGCTAATACTCATTCACCGACTCGGAATCCTGCTGATAGTTGTTACTGATAATGCATATTTATTATATTATTATTACTATTATCTTATTATTATTATTATTACTATTATTATTATTATTATTATTATTATTATTATTATTATTATTATTATTATTATTATTATTATTATTATTATTATTATTATTATTATTATTATTATTATAAGTTTTATTTTCATGAAAATGCTGTGTTAAGGATTGTGAAGTAAATGTTTTTAATGTAATAAAGCAGTAAAGCAGTAAAACTGGGTGGAAGAGAGGGTGGGGGAGGGCCCCCTAGGACTTCTCGCGTTACCTGAGTTTTACTACTTTTAGTATCCAACTTAATTCATGATTTTACTAAAAATTAACAACTTTTCCAAAATATTATTTCGGTTTATAATATAATGTTTCAAAAACAAAATATTTTTCATAAAAACAAAATATTTTTTCAGAAACTTTAATACAGAAACAGGATTTCTTTATAAATAAAATGTTTTTTCAAAAGCTTTGTAAATGGTACAGTTTTTTTTTCACAAATAAAAATAAATTTCTTATTTCGTGGGGATTCCTGTTGGGGTCAACTTGGACAGTTACCCTGGATGTTCTGGAAACTGTTTATTGACATGTTCCACGAAATTGGTCGATAACTGCCTATAAGAACACCAGTATTTGTGATTTATTCACGTAACTTTACTACCCTGTTCGTACCGGTACCTGCACCGGCACCGGTGCTTGGGACTCTGACTATGACGTTATTTGCCTTCCAATACACACCGATGACTTTTTTTAATTTCATTCTTGTTAATCCAAGTTCATCGGGTATAACAGTCTGTGGTTTTTCTCTTTCTGTCTCCGAAGCTCAAGCACTGTCTCAGTCCTCCTGCTGCCGCACCGGTGCATCAAATACCTCAGCTTCTCCTTCTCCGTATCAGACTTCTTCTTTTCTTGTCGACCAAACCCTTCCTCCATAACTAATTCTGTTAAGTCACTTCTGTATATTCCTTCTTTATTTTCAGTTTGAAAGTCCCTTTAGGTGGTCTACCTTCACATTTGATGAGTTTCTAAAAACATCTAATATGAAGATCTACGGGTCGTTGAATACCATATAATAATGACAACTAATTTCATGGTGTTAGAAGTATATGTTTTACTAAAAGTTTGTACCGGCACGCACCAATCCTACTCGCTGAAAGCAGGTACTTGAATATAAATCAATACTCTTTCCCCATACTTCTTCTAAACACTTAGTAAATTTATCCTCTGAAGTTCATTTTTAGGTTTGGGACCCTAGTATCCCACACATATTAGGGCGCAGCGATATGTAACCTCGTCCAAGACAGGTTATCTTAAGAATGTGTGACAAGATTAAAAATAATGCATGTTCCTCATCAGGTGATGATTCGCCTTCACTGTCGACATCTTCCTCCGCCAAACAATAGGAGCATGTTTTAGTGTCTAGAATGTAACCATGTGCCCAAAAATGTGCTTAAATAATTAATTAGTTCAGTGAGTTTAGTTTGTAAAATTTAATTTAGTTATTAATGTACTCTGCTTCTGGGGCACGAAGCATATATATATATGATGATCGTTAAGTGTTTAAAATTTTCCCAAATATAGGTGAGTCAAACCTGTTTTATTCATAGAAAAGGAAATAATAAAAAAAAAAACATTAAAGGGGATAAATTTTTTTTGTAGACTGTTACACAGTACATCAGTTTTATTTTAGATTAAAATATATTTTTAACTTTTATTATCCAGGTTATTCCTAAAAGTATGCTATTATAAATTGTTTTTATGATATATTGGTTGTTTCAAATGTTTTCTTCATAAAAACTATTGTTTACATCGTATATAGCTTTAATTAATAGAATACATTTTACTATTCTGTTTTGGCGTGCTTTTTGAAATGTATTTTTGTAAACTTCTCTCCCCAGATATGGTGTGAGACAATAAAAATTTAAATATCTTAAATAATCCTGTACTTTAGTGATTTGCAATGACCTTTTGTATTTAATAAACCAAAATGCTTAATAAAATTAACCAAAAGAGATAACTTTAAAAGAGTTCTAACTATCGTGTTTTTGCTGGTTTGTTAGCCTCGAGTAGCCAGCGTAACATATAGCTTCCTAGGTGCAAAAGAAGGCGACTCTAACAACGTTTGAGACTAAGCTAGTACCTGGCTATTTAGGTTTCTCAATGTAAAACGGAGTCATTACGAGAAACTTCAAAAGAACTTCAACAACTACCTGTGTGCAATGGAGGAAATAACAAAAGAAGAAAACAGTAACGAAACCTTTTACTTTATATGTATATGTATATTATATATTATATTATTTATATATAAAATAATATATATATATATATATTTATATATATAATATATATATATATATATATATATATATATTTAAATTGTATTTATAACGTTCATATTATATATATATATATATATATATATAATATATATAATATAATATATATTATATATATATATATATATATATATATATATATATATACTTTCTTCTTGTCACGCAACAACCTCACGGGGGGCTTTGAAGTGTTTGGGTGTGTGCATACGGTCCGGCCCGTCGCTTGCGGTACATACTATATATATATATATATATAATAGTATATTATAATATATATATAAACCATATATATATATATATATATATATATATATTCCTATATAAGATATTTTTTTTTTTATATATAAACTATATATTTATATATATATTATATCTATAATTCGGCTAAAGATATGACTGACGTAATAAACATGGAACGTGCTGCCAGGCGCAAATTAACAACTTTGCCATGCAGGCCAATTAAAGGTTATTAGATTTTTATTATTTGCGTTTTTAAAATTGAGAAAAAACAAAATGACACCAAAAGATAAGAATTATAAAATAAAATTTAAATATTATCAACAACCTTCCGAATCTCGTAAAACAGAAATATACACAGCAAGCCTAATACAAATGTTCCCAATTGCATTTGTAAAATTGTCTGCAACTTGTAGACTTGTGAATTGTAGCAAAAATTATTCTACCTAAGTTGTGTTACTGAACTTGTTAGTTCAAATTACAAATTTACAAGTTCTACAATTGTAAGGCTTGTTTTCGCTCTATTACAGGCCACTAGTGGGCAAAGACGGTAGTCTTTTTAATTTCATTGGGGATTTTGGGTGATTTTTCGAGAGAGGACTCTTACAAAATACATAGCGTTTGAAAGGCTGAATATCAAAGGTAGTTGGGAAAATAGATAAAGGGAATGTGTTCCAGATATTGCCAGTGGGGTACATGGAAAACTAACTGAGAATAACCGTTAAGACTGGGATTAGAGAGAGAGATTTATAGAAAAAAGAAGAGATATTGTGGAAAGGTGTGTCACACGAACCCTTTTCAATGGAGGTGGTATACGACTGAAGAGTTCAGAAAAGCAGCGTCCGTTATAATTACCAATAGAATAAGAGAGTGATGTAACAATTCGATTATTAAAAAAATGATTGGAGAGATTTAGTGAGAACAAAAGAGTTAATAAGACGAAAGCCATAGACCTCACATTTTAAAAAAAGAGCTGTGTCAATGGAATCGCCCCAGATGTTTGAGGCATACCCCATACAGGGTCTGTAGCATAGGAGGCACCTTCGTGTCATTTACAATCAAGTCATGTCAATAACTAACATAGAAATTCCCCTCATTCATTCAGAATTCGGTGATCTTGTTAGGATAATTGTGTTATGGATTATGTTGAAGTATTGTTAAAAGATGGTAAATGCCTAATGATATGAAGACAGAGGTTATGTACCTTACTATGTCGAGTTCCTTCTGAATTTTTCGTCA